>CM040912.1:50035543-50123043 GCA_023029165.1 Gobiocypris rarus | reverse complement strand
GACAGATAGAAAGATAGACAGATAGACAGATAGATAGACACAGACAGACATATAGACAGATAGACAGATAGATAGATAGACAGACAGACAGACAGACAGACAGACAGAAAGATAGATAGATAGATAGATAGATAGATAGATAGATAGATAGATAGATAGATAGATAGATAGATAGATAGATAGACAGATAAATAGATAGACAGACAGATAGACAGATAGATAGATAGATAGATAGATAGATAGATAGATAGATAGATAGATAGATAGATAGATAGATAGATAGATAGATAGATAGATAGATAGATAGATAGATAGATAGATAGATAGATAGATAGATAGATAGATAGATAGATCTGTTTTTAATCTGATGGTGGCATACAAATTAATAAATAATATGAACATAATTAGTATATTTAAACACAAATTTGTGGCCAATAAGTCCATGTTTCTTGACAATCATTTTACTTTGAGACATCTGTGCTAGTTAAAGTTTGGGAACATTATATCAAAGTTTGACACATAATGTAAAAAAAAAAAAAAAGTGTGACGACAGTGCCTGTTCCTGCCACAACTGCGGGGAATGGGGATAGGCACACAAATGAATCTGTTTTTGGCCAGTAAGGAAAGAAAACATTAAAGCATGATTATGCGTATTAAAATGGGTCAATATGCACGTTTATATCCCGACACACACAATCATGCACGCGACAGCAGCATCCGCGCGTGCCCGTTATGCCCCAGTTGAAACGCGCGGGGAAGAAGCGCCTGTCGCTCTGCGTGTCGGGATCAGAACAGGTTGCAGCACCACACAGTTCAAACAGCACAAAGTGCTCATATTATTCCCAACATTATCCAAACAGCCTGAGTCAAAGGCTAACAGCAGAAAGAGTTGATTATTTGTTTTTAAGATATATTATGCAAAGAAATCCCTTTACCTGTCCGGGAATGAGCCGCAGGCAGAAATCCGAGGTCTGTGAGTCCTGGAGATCTATGGGTATTTCCCTGTCTTCTCAGTCCCTGGTCAGCGCAATTCCATCAGCCTGGGATAAACCACGGGATTCTCCGTTGTCCGAGAACAGCGGCAGATGCTTCACGGTTTCTCCCGACAACACCCCGACAGAAAACGATTTCAAAAGTGAGAAATTGTGCACGCGCGCCGCGCGATCGACGGAGCGTCTGAAGTCTCGTCGGATTTGTCCGTTGGAAAGCTCAAAAGAAACGCGTCAGTCCGCTTCTCCCATCCTAGCGCAGGAAACAAACCAAATAAGCACGAATTCACTTCTTTGACCTGTTTTCCCCTCTGTGTGTCTAATGAAGACTCTCTTTCCTATTTGACGTGATATTTTCCGGCCACAAACGCCGATTTAACGCGCTGACTTTGGCAGCGGAGTCTCGAGTTTAATCAAACGGCATCTCGAGCGTTTTTTTCCCAGCTACTGAAGGCGGCCATGGGTCTCACCGGCTCCGCTGTCGTTTTCCCGTGATCCCGGGAGCTAGTGCAACGGGAGAGATGCTGTGAGGTTTTTGATTGCCCAGATCCTCTCTCTCTCTCTCTCTCTCTCTCTCTCTATCTCTCTCTCTCGTGCGCGTTCACGCTCTCTGTGACGCTCTGTATCCAAGCTGCTCTGTCGCTGTGACAACGCACTCGCGCGCATTCCACACGCCGGCCTCTCAGCATCCCTGCTGCATTCCTGCGCGATACAGCTCTGCTGGACACACCACTAACAGACCCCGGCGAGGTGACGGCCGAACCGCAGACAAAAACCAAGGCGGAATTATATGTATGATATAATACGTTTGATTGCTCTCCGTCCTCGCGCACGAGGTCATCCTCAGTTCTGCATCAGAATGACGTCAGGGCATTTTAAAGTGACAGAACACCCACTTGTTCACCATGACCAGATCTCAGCCGCTGGATGATGGGATCTTCCTTTTATATCCTCTTTGGGCTAAGGCTTATTTGTTTGTTAGGCCTATCAGTATAGAGACGCGGCATCATGTGCATCTTTGGTAAACAGTGCCATTCGGGTCTAAAAATCGGGAATAAAAATAAATGGGCCCAACTTCATAGACTATTTTGTGTGTGTGTGTGTGTGTGTGTGTGTAAACCCTATGTTATGGGGACAAAATCCCCACAAGGATAGCAATATCCAAAATTCTTGTTCTTGTTGGGACATCCATGGAGGCTCCACCTCACAATTTACAGGACTTAAAGGATCTGCTGCTAACATATTGGTGCCAGATGCCACAGCACACCTTTAGGGGTCTAGAGGAGTCTCGATGGGTTTATATAACAGACTCCGGCATGTAACAGCGTACATTATATATACAGGTCCTTCTAAAAAAAAATTGCATATTGTGATAAAAGTTCATTATTTTTCATAATGTAATGATAAAAATTAAACTGTCATATATTTTAGATTCATTGCACACCAACTGAAATATTTCAGGTCTTTTATTGTTTTAATACTGATGATTTTGGCATACAGCTCATGAAAACCCCAAATTCCTATCTCAAAAAATTAGCATATTTCATCCGACCAATAAAAGAAAAGTGTTTTTAACACAAAAAAAAGTCAACCTTCAAATAATTATGTTCAGTTATGCACTCAATACTTGGTGGGGAATCCTTTTGCAGAAATGACTGCTTCAATGCGGCGTGGCATGGAGGCAATCAGCCTGTGGCACTGCTGAGGTGTTATGGAGGCCCAGGATGCTTCGATAGCGGCCTTAAGCTCATCCAGAGTGTTGGGTCTTGAGTCTCTCAACTTTCTCTTCACAATATCCCACAGATTCTCTATGGGGTTCAGGTCAGGAGAGTTGGCAGGCAAATTGAGCACAGTAATACCATGGTCAGTAAAACATTTACCAGCGGTTTTGGCACTGTGAGCAGGTGCCAGGTCGTGCTGAAAACGAAATCTTCATCTCCATAAAGCTTTTCAGCAGATGGAAGCATGAAGTGCTCCAAAATCTCCTGATAGCTAGCTGCATTGACCCTGCCCTTGATAAAACACAGTGGACCAACACCAGCAGCTGACATGGCACCCCAGACCATCACTGACTGTGGGTACTTGACACTGGACTTCAGGCATTTTGGCATTTCCTTCTCCCCAGTCTTCCTCCAGACTCTGGCACCTTGATTTCCGAATGACATGCGAAATTTGAGCGACAGTCCAGTGCTGCTTCTCTTTAGCCCAGGTCAGGCGCTTCTGCCGCTGTTTCTGGTTCAAAAGTGGCTTGACCTGGGGAATGCGGCACCTGTAGCCCATTTCCTGCACACGCCTGTGCACGGTGGCTCTGGATATTTCTACTCCAGACTCAGTCCACTGCTTCCGCAGGTCCCCCAAGGTCTGGAATCTTCTCCACAATCTTCCTAAGGGTTTTGACCTTCTTTGACCAGTGGAAGTATGTATTCAGAATACTAGATGAGGTTAGTCTGATATAAGGTAAAAAAACAAAATACTAAAATACTGCTGGGTTTCTTGCAGAAGCCGATCGTTTCGTGTCTTAAGACATCAATGTGTCGCCACGAGCCACAGGGTTTAATATGGATTCGTATGTCTGTGTGTTTTTACTCTCATAGAAATACAACCCCATTGACATGCATAATACGAGCAACGGTTGGAGTTAAAAATCTTCATTTGTGTTCTACTGAAGAAACAAACACACCTACATCTTGAATGCCCTGGGGGTCGGAAGACAAACATCACATTTTCATTTTTGGGTGAACTATCCCTTTAAATAATATTTCCTCAGAAATACATAAAAAAAAACGAAACAAAAGAAAACTCATTTAGATAAAAACAAAACTAGGGAAGAATTACATTTCTATAATCTATTCAAATGTAATAGTGATGAATGGAGACATGCAAATTGGCTGATATTGTAAATAAGAACAAATTTGTCCACAGTCCTCCGCAACTCAACGCCAGTCATAATCATTTATAATGAGAAAGCAGCAGTTTGATTTTATTGATTTAATAGCTATAAATCACTGATTTTGCTTCAGTTGCACAAACTGCAGTGCACTATAGTCTCTACACTCATAAAACAAGGCAGAAAACACACATAAGCAAAAATCCCAGCACTATTCTGGGAATAACCGTTTTCTAATTCTGCTCTACAGAATGATGTGATGAGTCCACGCAGCTGAAACACGTCCAGTTAGTTATACAGAAATAGATCTCATTCTAACCAGTCTCCAGACAGCAGTGAGGAACTTCAGGAGATCTTAAACTCATGCAGACCGGTCTCACCTTAATTTGAACTGAAGCTGAAGGCAGCAGGTGTGTCTAAATCTGTTAAAGCAGCGGAAACATCTGCTCTGGGCAGAGGAGGGATTCATTCCTCCAGCCTCTCGCAGCAGGGGGGAGACACTTTACTGGCCTGGCTTGCCACAGTATCCCACCTTACAAGGCCATACACACTAGAAAACAACAGAGGCAGTTCCCCAAATGTTTCACAGACAATTATTTATCTTCCGTCTCAGAGCCAGAGTCAGCATGGCTCAACTGGAATGACTCATAAAACTACAGTAATGGTAAAGTATTAAATTTAATAAAAAACAAAACAAAAAAACACTCATAATCTTTAATCATAATAACTTCCCTTTCCTCTTGCAGCGACATCTCATCTTCCGATGATGTGTTTACTGGCACGAGGGCGGGGCAACCTGTCACTCACATGAGATCCACCAATAGCAAACCGCAACCATCCAATCAATTCCCCAAGGACAAAAACAGGTCCCGCCCTACATTTATCTTGTTTAAGAGGCGTTTCCCTCAGATACTGAACATCACAATAGGGAAGAAAAGGCTATCACAACTTCCGTTTCATGCCCACTTTAAAGGAACAACAGCATTTCTAGCACAAATTTCTACTTATCCCTATTTTCTAATGTTATTTCATGCATTCTGACTTATTTACATTGGTAAAGAGTTGGATTCTCTGCTAAACACGGCCAAAGTTTCAAATAATTTGTTGGATGAGGCAGCGTGTGCACATCAACAAGAGCGAGAGCAAGTGTTTGTTTGTTCCCGTCATTTCGGTGACAAATGCTTTATAAACAAGGCCCAGTTCAGCTCTGGATTTGCAGATCGTTTGTAACTGAAGGATGGAGCGGTCCCAGCGATAAAAGATCCTGATCATGAGTCGCAACCACGGGCAGGGAGTAAAACGGCATAATTAGCTTCATGTTTTGTTGGCAATCTATAATAATAATGTAAGTGCTTAATGTATTCAACACAAACGTATAGTGAATCACAAGTTAACCAGGGATAATGCCATAATGTAGTGTGTGTGTGTGTGTGTGTGTGTGTGTGTGTGTGTGTGTGTGTGTGTGTGTGTGTGTGTGTGTGTGTGTGTGTGTGTGTGTGTGTGTGTGTGGACTGGTAATCCCTACGGTATGGGGACAAAATGTCACAAGATGGCAATATCCAAATTTTTGTCCTTGTGGGGACATTTTTGGTCCCCATGAGGAAAACATCTTATAAATCACACTAAGTGATGTTTTTGAAAAAGTAAAAATGCAGCATGTCTCCTGTGATGGGTAGGTTTAAGGGACAGGGGCAGTGTAGGGGAATAGAAAATACGGTTTGTACAGTATAAAATGCATTACGCCTATGGAATGTCCCCATAAAACATGGAAACACAACATGTGTGTGTGTGTGTGTGTGTGTGTGTGTGTGTGTGTGTGTGTGTGTGTGTGTGTGTGTGTGTGTGTGTGTGTGTGTGTGTGTGTGTGTGTGTGTGTGTGTGTGTGTGTGTGTGAGACTCTTTAGCCCACTGCATGCCTCCACGAGCTGTGCTGTCTTTGGAAAGGATAAGTACAGCGTATCTGTCTTTTATAATATGATAAACTAACAACTCTTCAGAGATATGAAGGATGCAATACTCTATAGGTACTCAAGATTAACACGAGACTGGCAGAAACTGTGTTATGTACCCTTAAAAAGGGGGTTACATACAATGGAAGTTAATGGGGACAATCCATAATCTTTAAAATACTCACTCTTTAAGACATAAACAATATGCTTTAACATGATTTGACTGGAAAAAATTGCTTACTAACCTTTCCTGTGTGAAGTTATATTCTGTGTACAAATGTGTCTGTATGACAACAAAACAGCATAATCCCTAAAACAACCGCAATATTATTTAAACAGCTTTACAGCTCAAACAATACATGTTTTAACAGAGAAATTTATGTAAGTGCTTTTACAAAATTACACGTTTACATTTCTGCTTTTGATTCCTCCGAAATTCATCCTCATTTCCCTTTATGTAAGCGCCTCATTTTTCCCTTTTATAAAAAAGAAAACGAAGGATGTGCCAAAAGAAAAACCAAGGATGAAGAATGTGCTGTTTCTTCCAACAACAGCTATACTTGGAGAGTTTTTTTCTTTCTTTCTCGGAAGCCTGAATAACTGAGAAATGGTTTTGTAACAGTTGTAAAAAAAACATCTCATACGGTCCTTCTCTGGTCACATTTCTGTAATGACTGATATGGCATTTTGCCAAAGTGTCTTTTAACAGTCATGCTGGCAGATTATCAATGATGAAGACAAGGGAAAAAGCATGGAGGACCAGGGAAGAAAGAAAAGATTGATGTAAGGGGGTGAATAAAAAGGAGCAATTAGGTTTGGGAGGGGGAGGTGGACTATGATTGACGATACTACTCAAGATGGTGACAAGGAAGATACTGTCCGAGACAGAAACAAAGCTGCCTGACATCCCTGAGACATATTACATTTATTTCACATGACCACTGCACTAAACTAAAGACTGGGAGTTCAGAGCCGGGGATGCTTGGCGACTCGGTGGATAAGAATCAGCCATCAAAGGTAATGGTCCACACCAGAGAAGACAGACATCTGTGCAGGGCCAGAGATATTTGCAACACACAAACCGACGCACAGGCACACATCGCATACACGTGCACACTGTTTGCCCGTTGGGGGTCATTTGCAACAGAAGATGAAGCCCCTGGAGAGTTGCACATTCTGTAGAGGATTCCTCTGCAATGCTCTCCCTCTCTCTCATTTCTACCGAGCGACGTTTGATCTGTCTTATTCTCAGTAAGTGACCAGTGAGAAGAATCTTTGAAGTGCCTTATAAGATTCTCTCCTGCTGTCAAACCCCCAGAGGCTGAGGGCGCTTTGTTTCACAAAGATGCTTCAGTTCAAACACACATGCACACATTCTTGCAGATTGCACCCCTTCAACAATTCATCCACACTCGCACTGCAATCCACTTTGGTTCTTTTACAATCACCATTGCTTAAAGGTTATGTGCTATAATAAGCTACACTGAATTTGTAGACACATTTATTTTTGAATGCTTTCCATCATGATCTTCCAGGCTCCATGTGTCAAAATATAATTGCAGGACTAACATTTGAGAGCACAATCAAGTTCTACAGTTCTGATTTTGTAGCGAATGGGGAAAATGAATCATAACAATTTTAATCATAAAATTACATGTAACTAATAATATTACATGTTTGTTTATTGGAAATGTAACAGTGAAGCACTGAATTGATATGCAGATAAAATTAACTTATTACCAACAGTAACATGCAAAAAATGTAATATTCTACTCCTATTAAATGTACTGTTCTTCTATAGTTTCACAGTGATCTGACCGACAGCTTCAGTGATCATAAAAGGGGCACTCTTTACTTGCTTTCTGTGTAATTCAGTCATAATTTGAAAAAAAATAAAAATAATTGAGACTTTGTGACTTCCTACTTATTTCCATATATTAGGAAAAGAGAGTGGAAATGGCTTATAAGACAATCAGTGCTCCTCTGCCGCCATCTACCAGTTATAGTGGTCTTTTTTTTTTATAAAAGTGCTTGTTTGCCACAAAGTTTTAGTTTTCCTACACCTTTTAACTTTTAGTTTTTCAAATCATCACATCCTTGACAGTACTCTGTCTTTTGAAGCCCATAATAACAGTCTTCCATCATATTAGGAAATTCATTCACTCCAGAGTACTGCTACTCGTGTGCATGCTCTTGTAACATCACAAATCGACTATAGTAATGCTTTGTTTATGGGCTTCCTTTCAAATCTCTTCATAAATTACAGTTGGTACAAAATGCCGCTGCTCGAGTTATTACCAAAATTTCCATTTCTGAACATATTGGCTTCCAGTAAAATTTTATGTAAATTTCAAAATTCTACTTTTAATGTATAAAGCACTTAATAATTTGGCTCCTTCGTATCTTCTAGATCTTCTTCATGTACACACTCCTTCCCGCATTCTAAGATCGGCTTCTGCACACTGTAAAAAAAAAAAAATCCTGTAAAATTTACGGTGAAAAATGGCAGCTGCTGTTGCCAAAACTTTACCGTAAAAAAATACTGTAGCAAAATTTTAGGTTTTACAGAACAGCACTTGGTTTACTGTCTATTTTACAGTTCAAAACCGTATACTTCAAAGGTTTATATTGTAATAATTACGTGTATACTGTCAAAAATAAATAAAAATAAAAACTGTAAAAAAACGTTTCATTAACCAAAATAATGTTAAGTTACCAACCAATTGAAATACTAATATATGTTATGTACCTTTGATATATACTGACAACCACCAATCACAGTGGTGATGAGAGTCACATGATGATTCAAAGCTCATCACAAGCACTAAACACTAAACATTCATTCACACAAACACTAAACATCATTTGAAATGGTTGAAATGTAAAATATGCTATAAACATTAATTTAACAATATTAGATGTAATATAAAACCCTAATGTACATAACTGATTAGAAACTTAGAAAAACTAAGAAACAGTTATTTCAACAAAAATACATCAAATGTGAAGTGTCACACAGGGAATTCTGAGAATGTCATTTAACTGTATTTTACTGTAAAATGACTTGGGTTTTTACTCCCAAAACTAAATTTAACTGTATTTTACTGTAAAATTACTTTAAATGTAAAGTTAGATCTATTACAGTTATTCACCGTATATAGTACGGAAACTTTCTGTTAACCAATGTTTTTCACCATAGCATTTTTACAGTCTTTTACCGTTAAAATCACACGAACTCGGACAACTTCCATGGGGTTGTGCGGTTCCCCATTTATGGAACTCGCTTCCTGTAGAAGTTTGCAACAGTTCATGTCTTCCGGTTTTTAAATCTTGTCTTAAAACTCATTTGTTTAGGCAGGTTTTTGTGTGATTATAATGTTTGTTGTTGTCTGTTGCTGTATTGGCTTTATTGCTTGATGTCATTGTTTTTTTTTATGGACTTTGTCAGGTGTCCTTGAGTGCCATGAAAAGCACCTATAAATAAAATGAATAATAATAATAATAATATTAAAATAAAAATATAATAAAAAAGAACATAATATTACAAAAACATTCTGCCTCTACTTCTGCCACAATACCATGGTTACAGTTAGCCTTTATTATAATAAATCCATGGTGAATATGGGTGATTTGTGAACTTCATTTATAGCACAATCATGTTTTCCTGGTTTCCATTCAGGGCTAGCTTTGATCTGCCTGTATTCACAAAACATCTAAAAGGCTAAGCATAGTAGTCTGTAACTTGTCGATTTAGGAGCTGCGTGATCGCACTCCGAGAGTGAGGAACGGGGTGGCGGAGGGATGCAGAAAACTGTGGAGGTAACTAGGTGAGTCGGCTCTCCTTTCACGCTGATTAGATAGACAGTTTGAACGTGTTCCTCACAAACTTTGTTTATAAAACATAATTTTCACTTGAATTCTGCAATCTCTCGAGATGAAGACATGCAACAGGGCTGACAATTAGCTGAATATACACTAGTTTAATTTGTGACCTACTTTTTAAAATCTTTATCTGAATATGGCAACATTCTTATTTTAAACATTGTATTTGAATATAGCAACATGAAACCTTGCTCAACAAAATATTTCTATAATTAAATCATTGACAGAGACCTCTCCCTATCAGCCAATCACTGTGGTCATAGTTAGTAAGGGTGATGACATCATCCATAGCAACGAGGTCAACCCTGCCCTCACTCTTAGCTTTAGACTTCTCTCTGTTCCTTAGTAAATGTTGCTCTCAGCAGCTTTGTGAATAGATTTTAAGATAAAACTCTTAGCTAAGAAATTTTACTGCCATTTAGGAGAAGATAAAATGTTTTGTGAATACGGCGCATGATATCTATGGTTTATAACATAAATAAAATAAAGGTCTTAATTTGCATTCATACAGGGCAACATTTTTAATTGTGTATTGGCAATGAAATAACTGATGCAATTATCACTCTGCTGGGAGAGTGAGGGGTCAGAGTACAAGGTCAGCTAACAGTTCACAACCCCTGGAGATGAGGTCAAGAGGTATCAATAGAACGATGAGGTCAGGGTTAATAAAGATGAAATGACAGGCACATTCAGGTGTCTAACCACTTACTCACTGCCATCTGCATTATCTGCCATCCAACATGTTTACCAAAAACAAGATGTGTGTGCTGTCGCAGCAGTGAGATCCTGTGAAAGCAGGCAGTTCTCCTACACACGGGGGAATAGTTTTTTTTCTTTCAGTTTTAACAAGCAATGGCTCCCTGGAACAACACTCTCACCCCCGTGTCTATGTTCACCAGTCACGCTTCACAAATGCGATTGAGTCAAGACGTATGCAATGAGGTGCTGCTGTATCACACACACACACACACACACACACACACACACACACACACACACACACACACACACACACACACACACACACACACACACACACACCTACACACACACACACACACACACACACACACACACACACACACACACACACACACACACACACACACACACACACAAACACACACACACACACACACACAAAGATCACACACCCAGACCTGCGTGTGTTCAAATGTGTGAGCATCACACTTTCTCATCAACACTAAATTCTTCTTTACACCCCGACACATTACAGAACGGTGGCGGTGGAAAATGTAATCTATCTTTAAACATGAACTTCATGAGGCTTTCATTACCTTGCTGATGGCAAATTTGTTTTATACAGACAATCTGACAGGTGAGCGGTGGGTTGACACCTGTCGAAACTCAGAGCGTCTGATAAGTATAGCAGCATCTGTCAAGACGCATTCGGGGCTGCGTGTGACGTGCTTGATGGAATTGTGTGTTTAATGAATGTAAATTGTCTAGCGACTGATAAAATTAGGAAGATGGCATGGCATTAATAGGACATAATACGGTAGCTTATGTCGGAGCATTTGAGAGACAAGTTAATGAAGACTGGATTCATGAGTAAGACCAATGCTATAATTAACCAGACTGTTAAACCTTTTTCAATGTTTAATTGTGTCTGTAACCGTGAGGTCCTTATGATTTAATTGTGGAGTGTACTAATTACATTACATGTACGTTTGTATTACTTGAGTTATAGATTTTGAATGGTGCTTGCCTGTGCAAACCTCATTGTCACGACGCTAGAGTGTAAAATATTAGCAATAGCCCTGCTATGTGATTGTGAAGGGTTTCTGAGTGGTTGATAAAGTCCCCATGAACCGGAAGAAGCAACCAGAGTTTTCTTCAGTGTTGTGATGTATTTCCAAGTGAAACGGTCGGAGGGGAGTGGTTAAGGACTTTCAAACCCAAGCTTTCAAACTGCCGTCATTGGAAAATGAACGCCATTCCAGACCAGAAATAACATTTCAGATTTTGATTAAAGATTATACCGCGACAAATGCGTAAACATTATGGGAAGTGCACTTGCCAGGCGGGATTTAGGGTGTAGTTTGGTTCATTTGGTCCGGACCAAAAAACAAAACATAGTCCTGGTCCTCTCAGCGCTCACACTGGCATTTTTAACGGTTAAAGTTATCGAACCAAAGGCACAGGGATACGGTCACAACCTGACTGGTCGGCTTTTATGACATATATTTCTCAACGCCGCTTGCTTACCAAACATTCAAAACAATGTTTTGTGCTGGATTAAACCCCATCATTTTATGCGTGTACATATTATTTTATTTTTACCAGCTGAGAACTCACGAAGAGCTCATAAAATGTTCAAAACATTCAAAAAGGACCAGGATTTCCTCCGTTGTTTGCAGAAACTAAGATCTGCTCCAAAGAGACGCAGTTCCGTCGTTTGTACCCACGAATGGGCAACACAGGTCCTTTGATGAGAAGAACCAGGTACACCGATCTTTCCGCGTCGCATCTTGTGACATCATGTCCTGTTTTTGTTTTATTTACATGTCTTTGGTCCGTGTTGCATTCATTTATAAATCAACCGCACCAGAGTTTGTTTGGAAGCGGATCGAGACCCATCTTTTCAGTGGTCACGGTCCGCTTGTTTGGTGCGCAGCAGGGTTCAGATGGCAGCGTTCACACTTATTCAAATGAACCGCACTAACAGAGCAATCACACCAGGGTTCAGATGGCAGCGTTCACACTTATTCAAATGAACCGCACTAACAGAGCAATCACACCAGGGTTCAGATGGCAGCGTTCACACTTATTCAAATGAACCGCACTAACAGAGCAATCACACCAGGGTACCAACACACCCTTAAACTTTGTCGGCTGGAGACCGAAGTTTGGTTTGAAGAAAAAAAACGTTAAATTAAAAGTTTGGTTTAAATTCAAGAAGTTAATCATAATAATATTGTTATTTCTGAGGACTATCATACAACCACAGACTTTTTTTGTTAAATGTATACAGCTCTGTTTAAATTGCAATCTTTTGTTGTAAATGAATTATTATATTTTCATTTGGAAATATTTGAAAAGCTTGATTAAAGTTGATATACATTTGTATTAAATCACAAAACACAGAATCCAGAAATTTAGGAAAAAATAAAGTGGATTTCAAGGGGCCTTAATTGAAAGGCAGCTACTCTGTGGAGTTGAATTGCCCGGCCCTGAGGCGGAAGCACAGACGTGCTGATGTTTATCCCTTTAAGAAAAGAGTTTGTTTCTTTACTGCAGTGCTGTTCCTAAACCAACAAAAAGTCCAGGAACACATCGTACTTGGCAACATTGAGCTCATCAATCTCTAGCCAGGTGAACACATGTCTCCTCTCTGTCCTTCCTAAATCTTAGTTACATATCTCTGAGTTCTGTCAGTCTGAGGCCAGTTCCACTAGTTTCAAACAAGCATCCATCAGGTGTCCGTGAGTCAGTACCACCTGGCAGGGTCACAGGACAGGCACCACAGGCAAGAAAACTGGCATCCCACTGTCCTCTTCTCTCTCCTGCCAACGTCTCTCTGTTCCTCTTTCTCAGCTTGCATGACAAGGAACAGATTAATATAGCAGCACTAACAGGACGAGGTGGGACACGGTTCTGCAGTGCATGTGTGCACGCTTCTTGCACTTTCCTGGCATCTGTTCATAATTGAAGCCCATATGAGATCTGGCATGAGGAAAATAGGGGAGGAATGGATACCGGATACATCCACCTGCCCTCAATATACACTCACGGGGAAAGAATGGGATGGAAGGGGAAAGAGAGAAAACGAAGAAATGTAGAGACACATAGAGGAAATGAAAGGACAGAAGCAGGCAGAGAGATGTGGTAAATATGGAGAAAGACGGAAGAGAGGAAAATCACATAAAAAGAAAATCCTTTTTCATGGTAATTTTTCATACTGAATATGCATATTTGTGAGACAACAGTTGTGATTCGTGAGTACTGGTATTCTACATATGAGCGATGTTTAGGGGTCTCAAATGGCTTTAAGAAAATTTGACGCAATTCTTATAAACTCGTAAATGTGCGATACAAAGTTGCAATTGTGAGAGATGAAGTTGCACTTCTAAGGCAAAATCATGAGATGTGAAGTTGTAGTTATGACACATTAAGTCATAGTTGTAAGATATATTGTATATATAAACATACAATTATGAGATATAAAGTTGGAATTGTGAGAAAGACTACATTTTGAAAAGTAAACTCGTAAGATGTAAAGTTACATTTGAAAGATATTAAGTCGCAATTGTGCTGCAAAATTGTAGTGTGTAGTGTTTATGAGGATCTATTGACATAAATGCTGTATAATATACATAACTATGTTTTCAGTGGAGCATAAAGACCTTATATAATGAACCGTAATGTTTTTATTACCTTAGAATGAGCCGTTTCTATCTCCATTTCGCGTAGCCATGTTTCTACAGTAGCCCTAAAGGGACAAACTGCTCTACAGAGCGCTAGTCACTCTCTGCTCTCTCAGATGACAACATTTGTGTCCTGTGTCGGCCACCGTAGCTTCGAAAGGGAGGGTTGCCATTCACAACCTCACCACTAGATGCCACTAAAATTTACACAGTGCACCTTTAAGTCATAATGTCACATTTATGACATATAGGGTATATAAACTTACAATTCCAAGATTGTGATGTAAATGAGATATAAAGTCCCACTTCTGAGTCAAAATTGTGAGATATAAAGTTGTAATGAGAAATATTTCCACAATTGTTAGAAATAAACTCATAAATGTGAGATACAATGTTGCAATTGCAAGAAATAGTCGCAAATTGTGAGACAAAAATCATAGGAAATAAAGTGACAATTGTAGGATATATTGTCACATTTATGATATACATATATATATATATATATATATATATATATATATATATATATATATATATATATATATATATATATATATATATATATATATATATATATATATATTTACAATTACAATTACAAGATATAAAGTTGGATTTGTGAGATGTTACAACTGAAAAAGTCACAATTGTGAGAAACATGCAATCGTGAAAAGTAAACTTGTAATCCTCAGTTATAAACTCACAACTTTGAGATAAAGTCGCAATTGCAAAATATTAAGTTGTCATTGAATTTTTCAATGCAACTACGATAAAAGGTAGTCGTAATCATGAAAAATATTGTCAAATTTGTAAGTTAAATATTAAGTTGTAGTTATGAGTATATATATATATATATATATATGTGATATATATATATATATATATATATATATATTTAGAAGATGTAAGGTTGGAATTGTGAGACATAAAGAGTCAATTGTAAGATGTAAACTTTTCTTTTACGTTTCTATATACACTCACCTAAAGGATTATTAGAAACACCATACTTATAATGTTATGTACCTTTGATATAAACAGACCTCCTGCCTCCTGCCAGTTCCGTGTTTCCTTTAATAAATCCCGTTTTATTTCCCAATCAGCTTCCTCTTCTTTGGATCAGCGTTACTGATATAAAGCTGCAATTGCGAGATATTAAGTCGTCATTTATCATTGAAATTAACATTAAAATTACAAAGTCGCAATTATGAGATAAAGCCGTCATTAATCATTATTAAGCTGTAATTATGAGAAATTATGTTGAAATTGTGAGATACATAGACACAACTGTGATATATTATAAACGTACAATTACGAGATAATTACAATTACAATTACCTTTTAATTATTTTACTTTGGGGGAGATATGGGCTTTTGTTTCTCATCTTCTATCTACTTTTGTCTGGTTTTGGGATTGGTTATGTTTCCTGAAAAACAAAACAAAGAGATACTCATAATCATTTTTTGATTTATAGCAGAGTGCGCATTCCCATATGCACTTGACCTTCTGCGTGAGCGTGTGTGTGTGTGTAGGTGTGTGTGTCCGTGCACCTATGTTGGCGTATGTTCACACCCTTATGCGCACGTTCCCCTGCTGGGGAAGAATCCCTGAGTCAATGAATTATTCATCACACACATCTTGTTAAAGAAAAAGAAATCAAGGCAGGAGGAAATCTGGTTGTTTGATATTTCCATGAAGGGAATTCTCTCCATATCAGTTCTCTAAAGAAACAGGAGGCAAGAGTTTGAACACACCAGCAGTTTGAATGTAGGCCACCGTGAGGATCCAACACACTGATTGATGCTAATCATCGAGACTGCTCTTATGCTGCTCGCGTTTCGCTAAATGCATTCTGTACATTAGTGTTTCTGTCTTTGGTTTGTGTGTTTGTTCACACAGCTCCTCTTTAAATAGAGCACAATTTCACAGGTTATTAAATAAGCTCATCCTGCTCTTTACATAGTGCTGATTCCCGTAATTATCCATAATCATTTATTTATTTGTTTATATAGAATATTAAAGAGGCAAATGAGAATTCAGAGTAGGCTAAATAATGAAGCGATGGCCTAAAATAAATCATGATTTTAACGCTGCGTTCATTTAAGTAGACAAAAAAAAAAGCATAGAGGGATGAAAGGAAATGTGGACGATCTGAAGGGAAGGAAGACAAAAATATACAGGACGAGCTCAAAGACAGATGAGGTAAGATTAGTTCAAAGCCAGATATCATTGGGCAGCATAAACAATCATCCGCCATTAGCACTCGGAGAGTTCTTCACCATCACACTTATCGCCGTGTCCTCTAAGATGTCAATATTTCTTTAGACAGAGCCCCAATCTCTCTGACTTTGCCCACCAGTCTCAGATATTTATCAAAGCACAGATATTACGCTTATCTTCAGATGAACTCTGCTGGGAATGCCAAATAGGAAAACCTGCGTGTTGCATGAAAGGATAATGTTATCACACATTGCGATATGTAATGTTATTTAAAGATATAAGCTTAAAGCTTTGATTTAGGCCAAGTGTGTAATGCATGTGTCAGTAAATGAACTGCGATAAAAATGATTCAATTAATGCGATCACTAAAACAGTTGTGCCACTTTCTATGCTAAAAGTCTTATTCATTAACCAGCTAATCCAGCCAAAACAGGTGTTATCTGAGGTAGCGCTGTGATATGCATATCTGAATTGAGGCATTGTCACTCTTTTCAGCTCATATCATTTGTAAATTAGACTCATTATGGATTGTGTCTTGTTCACAAAAGTGCAATTAAAGTTATTAGTGCTTGCATAAAGGCCAATTTCATTCAAAGAGAAGCTTCTGTACGTTTTCTATTGATCATGGCAGCATTAAACCCACAATATGTAGCGAGAGAGGTCGCTTATTCAAAACAAATGCGTAGCTTGATGACGTCTGGATTTGCCAGAGCTTTTATTCTGCCACAGACGAGCGCTTGCACTTCTTCCGCTCGTGCGTATGTAAGGGAACACAGAGCTGTTTTATCATATTACACTCATTTGAGTGTGTTGAAAGTGTGTTATAATGCTACTCTGTGGATTCGCTCAGTGGCAAACAAGACACTTGTTGCAAACTGCAGTGAGCTAGATCAATATTAGCCATGGTAAAACTTTGGCATTTACATATAAACAATCATTAGTTTTCTGTCTGTGAATGATCCAAACAGTCGCTCACCGGTCTAATAAAGCACATCATTTATTAAAGAGCCTTTGGTGTTTCCATGGTTTCTACAAAATAAAACCGAGGGTATGATGTCATTGATAGGAGACACACAGACACGGTCAGTGTCCTGAATAAAATTGCTTATTTCTCTGGATTTAAACATTCTTGGAAACATTCGGGATATATAACATTGTTAGTGGTTTTTGGATATTTTCTTACATATTGTGCTTTTATTTTCATGCTAATATTTTTTTTTTTTATCAAATGATATCTTGTAAGAGCAACTTGGCTAATAAACCAGTTTTGTGATTTTTTTTTATTTTTATTTTTTATGTACACTTCTCTGTTAAACATCAGGGGCCACATTCACAAAACATCTTAAGGCTAAAAGTAGCTGTAAGTAAAACTTGCTGATTTAGGAGAAACCCTTAAAAATAAAGGGCATGTCAGTCAAAATTTGTGCTCTAAGAGTATTTAATCACTAAAACTAGCTCCTAAATCTGTCAAACGTTAGGAGTTGTCAAGAGTCTAAGACACTGAAGGCTGATTTATACTTCTGCGTCGGACTACGAGTCGATTTTCCTTTATACTTCTGCATCGTTGACCGCGGCAACACGCAGTTACACATGAAGCGGTAGCAGACCAATCACAGTGCTTGCGGTTGTTACACTTTTGTAGAGGTGCGTGTCAGGGTACGTCATAGTCTACGCGTGCTGCACTCAGCCTACGACGTAGCTACGGCGCACACTCGACGCAGAAGTATAAATTGGGCTTAAGACCAAACCTAATGGCTGTTGCAGACCTTTCTCCCCTTTCTCTCTTCCACTTCGCTTCCCGTCTACTCACTGTCCTATCATAGTAAAAAGGCAAAAATGCCAATAATTATATTTATTTACTGAATAATTAAATAAATAAAGAAAAAAGAAAATAATGCCTGATTACCTGTGCACGGCAGTTGTTTCACACTTCCAAATGATCGGATAGAGTAAGAGTAAAATAAGCCTATTTGGCGTGCTGTCCGAGGGGATTGAGGGATCTGAGCTCAGAATTGAGCCCAATCCCAGAGCTCTCCCCCCAATCTCCGGCTGGGCCGAAGGGTGAGGAGTCGGGGAGGCGGAGGGATGCAGAAAGCTGTCGAGGTATAGGGTGAGTCGGCTGTGTATAATGTATATACTCGAGCTGATCAGATAGTGCTCCTCCCGATCTTTATTTATAAAACATCATTTGTTGCTTGAATTCTGCAATCTCTCGAGATGCTCTTAACTAAGAACTGCCATTTAGGAGAACTCTTAGTGCTAAGATTAAATGTTGTGTGAATACGGCCCCAGAGCTTTAACATTGTCAATCCACTTAGCTGTACTTTTACAATGATGTTTAATTGGCTAAAATTATTAATTTAATTTAAGTAAAGGAAGAATGTTTTAAGGCTGTGGGAGTGGTAAAGTGTCCCTTTTATGCTCTTACAAACACCACCTTCCATGCAGTGTGTAATATCTGTTTGGGAAGGTAAAAGGTCTGCAGTTTTTACAGATCAAAGTGCGTGACGAATAAAAGTGATTGTCTCCTAAAAGAAAGAATCGATTCTGAACTGCCAAAACGAGTCGTCAGTACTTCCAGTCACACTTCCTGCTACAAAACAACATAATGTAACAAATTTGCATAATGCCAGTTTATTCATTTGTGAACAACGTCTTCTTTGACCCTCAAACACAGTAGTTGTAGCCGAGACTGGAAGAGTTTGGTTCATGTTGTCAACATGTAGAAAAGATGCTGTTTTCTGTGCTGTGAATCTGAAGTCTTTTCTAAAAGTTCACATGTAAATTCATATGAAATATCGTAAAATAGTGAGACTAGGTTGTCATAATCACAATTCTAGTTTATCAGCCAAATAACATTGCACTTAGAAGGAAATTGTCTAGAGGGTGTTCTCCAAAATGGACGGTAAACCTGCCCTATCAGAAAGTACAAAAATACAATATGATATGCATTAATGTACAATACTGTACTCACGCAGTGTGCAGCTCTGCAGATGAAGAGTGCAACTCCACTGAGCAGAACAAACAGAGCAGAGTCTAGCAGCAGGATCCAGTGCAGCAAAACAAGCATCAGTGATCATGGAGGTGCAAAATATACTCTCAAATATCAATTTACGAGGGACTCTATCCATCCATCACATGGATATTTAAAGCAGCAGAAGTTCTGTCTGAGTTTTGTGGTGCACGCATGAAAGAAGCTTAACAAGGCAAGGACGAACAGCAGTGGGAATCTGCCCTGAAGGGGGCTCAGTGAAAATCAGCGGAACTTGTTCTTCTCCCTTTTTCCGTCTTTTTATCAGAATAAACAAGGTGTTGATTGTTGCCCAGCAGTGCCGCTAAAGTCTATTTCCAAATCCGTGATTGTCTCTCTGGGTGTTTGTGTGCATTAATACGACATAGGGTGGGTGGTTGTGTGTTTGTCTATGTGCATGTATGGATGCTTACGTGAATGAATATGAATGTGGAAGTCTCATGGACAACATAAGCTACATCCGTATGACCGAGATCTGCCCACTGCCCGAGGAAACAATACAACCTATCTCTCCTCTTTTAATTAACCTTGTTAATGAGAGTCACTGTTTGGATGAAAGGGACTGAAAGGCGGCTCATCGTTATTTTTTTAAATAAAGATAACTTCTTGCTTGAGAGGCTGCATCTGAACTTCAAGGGGTTCTCTTAAGACCCTCGTAGCCCATCAATCACCTCTGAAAAATCAATTCAGATTCTGCTGGAATTTATCTTAGAGATGGCGAGAACTCAACAGGGGCGTCATTATTTCTGTGTGCAGCACAGGCCGAGTCTGGTCAGATGATGTAAATGATGACCTCCTGCAAACAGCCTCTTAAAAATAAGATGAATCAGTCTGTTTTTCTAATCCCAGCCCTGCGATATGTCACTCAGTATGAGGAGAGCATCCCCTGGCAACCATCCAAATATCCATAGAACTACAAAACAGGAAAAACAGAAAAACCGCTGTCTGACTTTGGACCACTATTGATGAACACAGTTTGCAGTGTGTCTATTGGCCGGTTTCATAGACAATTGGTCCCAGTCTAAAATGCATGTTTGAGCTGTTTTAACTGAAACCAACTTGCACGGGGATATCTTAAAATACGTCAAATCCTCATATCA
Source organism: Gobiocypris rarus (assembly GCA_023029165.1). Taxonomy (NCBI): domain Eukaryota; kingdom Metazoa; phylum Chordata; class Actinopteri; order Cypriniformes; family Gobionidae; genus Gobiocypris; species Gobiocypris rarus. Next base: position 50,102,599 of record CM040912.1, on the reverse strand, counting down.
GAATGATTTCTAAAGGATCATGTAACACAAGACTGGAGTAATGAAGCTGAAAATAGAGCTTTGATCACAGGAATACATTCTAAAACAAAATAAAAAACAAAAAAATTATGGAATTGTCATCAAATATGGCAACCTTGGCATTAACCAATCAACCAATCACATGGCAGTTGCTTCAATGCATTTACGGGTGTGGTCCTGGTCAAGACAATCTCCTGAACTCCAAACTGAATGTCAGGGCCCTTAGGGAAGATCCTTACAAGGCCTCTGGGCCTCTGGAAAGCCTGTTCAGAGTCCCCTCTCTCAATGTATTTTGAGTTTTTTTTTTAATTGTGCAAATGTTATTATTCACATGTAAAACTGGTATTATTACATTTAATTGACTACATCTTTGCATTTTTAACTAGATACACTATATTGCCTAAAGTTTTGGGATGCCTGCCTTTACATCACATGAACTCTAATGACATCCCATTCTTAATCCGTAAGGTTTAATATGGAGTTGGCCCACCCTTTGCAGATATAACAGCTTCAACTCTTCTGGGAAGGCAAACTCGCTCATCCATGTCTTTATGGACCGACGCTTTGTGCACTGGTGTGCAGTCATGTTGGAACAGGAAAGGACCATCCCCAAACTATTTCCACAAAGTTGGGAGCATGAAATTGTCCAAAATGTCTTGGTATGCTGAAGCATTAAGAGTTCCTTTCACTGAAACTAAGGGGCCAAGCCCAACCCCTGAAAAACAACCCCACCCCATAATCCCCCCTCCACCAAACTTTACACTTTACACAGAGGTGGCGTGCTTTACACTACTGCATCCCACCCTTTGCATTGCACTTGGTGATGTAAGGCTTGGATGAGCTGCTCGGCCATGGAAACCCATTCCATGAAGCTCTCTACACACTGTTCTTGATCTAATCTAAAGGCCACACAACTTTGGATGTCTGTAGCTATTGACTCTGCAGAAAGTTTGTGACTTATGTGCACTGTGACCCTCAACATTGGCTGACCCTGATCTGTGATTTTACGTGGCCTACCACTTCGTGGCTGAGTTGCTGCTGTTCCCGATTGCTTCCACTTTGTTATAATACCACTAACAGTTGAGCGTGGAATATTTAGTAGTGAGGAAATTTCACGAATAGACTTATTGCACAGGTGGCAACCTTTCACGGCACCACGCTTGAGTTCACTGAGCTCTTGAGAGCGACCCATTCTTTCACAAATGTTTGTAGAAGCGTCCGCATGCCTAGTGCTTGATTTATACACCTGTGGCCATGGAAGTGATTGGAACACCTGAATTCAATGATTTGGAGGGGTGTCCCAATACTTTTGGCAATATAGTGTATTTTCTTGCATGGTTCCACACAGCTTATTTTATGGTAGAACATGGGTGTCCAACCCTGCTCCTGAAGGGCTCCCGTCCTGCAGAGTTTAACCCTGATCAAGCACACCTAAAAATCTAAACAATATATTCTGGATTACTTAGAAAATTATATGTTGTATCATAAATTGCATGATTGATTAGATGGAGCTTAACCCTGCAGGGCAGTGGACCTCAAGGGCTGGAATTGCCCACCCCTGAGGTTGAAGACGAGGCAGTTATTGGTTTTATTGATCTGACTGCACTGACGCTGCTGTATGAGGACTGAACTGAGCTGGACGATGACATCAGTTTTTGCTAACTGCTTTATAGATGAAATGAACAAATTTAATAATTGATGATCTTTACAACAGAACTGAATCAACACTAAAAAAAAAATTCTGCTATTACTGCAAAGCTGCTTTGAAACAATCTGTATTGTATAAAGCACTATATAAATAAATGTGTGACTTGACAGTTCAGCAGTGTAAAAATCAGTGTTGTATACTCGAGACTGACTCGTTCTTGGACTCGTCACGAGACCATATTTTAATGGTCTTGGTCTTGTCATGGACTCGTGTGCATTTGGACTCGGTATTGACTCGTACTCGAACATATTAGGAATTTGACTTATTCCTGAGTCCCATTCAAAATATTTCATGATTATTACTGTATGTTAATAATTCTTTAAATTGATGTTTGATTGACACATCCAATGATTGGTGATTTTCTTGTGCGTAACTGCGCATGACTTGAGACTAACATTAGTGCAAAGACTCCCACCAGGTTCTCTCCCACACCGGTGACCATCCCATCCACCTGCCATCAACCTGTAGTGATCCCGCTTTCCAGAAAGTCACATGGCCACATTATTTGTCTCAACTGTGTCATTTAAATATATTTACTATTTACAAAGCAGGACAAAAATGTCCCAGAGAAAACCAAATCTTATTTAAATTAAATAATACAATTAATACAGATACAATGACAGATGGGTGGGCTGGGCACCGAACGTCGATACTTTTATGGTATCGAACAAAAAACTTCGATACTATGAGTATCGAAAAATGATTTATCTTTCGGTGCCAAATTTCGGTTCCAAAAGCCAAGTTGCTGTGTCTATGTGAGCCTGTAGCATACTTGCATGCAGTGTTTTAGAGTGTGTGTGCACGCTGCGAAACGGACCGACTTGCTCATTATGCTTCGTAAGCCTATGTGCGACTAAACCATCAAATACACAACAAATAGCCTATATGTCAAAATGGCCGGCTTGGAGAGTATTCACTTAGGCACAGTTTATCTTAAATGGGCCTAAATAGTTTGTAGTAATCAATGGGAGAATGATATTATTAGATCAGCATTCGCTCTTAAAGGGGCAGCGTCTAATAAACCTGCTGACGATTGAGCCATTGATGTCAATCAAACAACAAAAGGCAAAGAGAAAATTATTTGCAGCTCTTGTATGAATAACTTTAGTTTTAAGCATTAATATATCAATTTATACAGTGATGCAGTGTTATTTTACATTTCATTACATTATTAGATTCTTTTAATTTATAAAAAGTTAAAAAGGACATGCAATAATAGTGTCTGCTGGTGCACCCCTATCCAAAAAGAAAAAACAGTTTTATTTGTTTTAATTAAGGTGAAAATAAATGTTTTGTGTTCAATGTATTTTTGGTATCGTAAAAAGTATCGTTAGGAACCGGTATCGAAACTGAGGTATCGAAATTGGCATCGGATCGAAAGATTTTGGACAATTCCCAGCCCTAGCGGCGCAAGTGTTTTTTGCTGTTTCAGCCTGATACTATCTTGTTATTTAAAGAGCGTGTTAGTAATAAGCATCTATAGGTGGGTGCACAACGCACATACACTCAGTGACTCATTTAGAGAATATGGACAACTCTTTTAGACCATGTGCTGGGTACGGCAGCCATTTTTCCCGCCGTTAAACTAGCAAAAGTGGATTCAGACACGCCCTTATGTTGCACCTTATGTCGTTAAAATAGGACCCTTAGACATGTCACGCATACAGCATATTTTACATATTAATTTTTTCTCTAATATATATTGTTTCGATATATATTAATCTGAAATACTGATGATTTTGGTTTATAGTGCAACGTATCCTGGGAGATACAACTCATAAAATCTATCAATTATATATATTTTTTTAAAATCCTTTGGATATGTTTTACTTAAGTCCAAATGATATAAAAGTAATATGAAATTATTTCTTTGATGATTCTACTCTTGCCTGTTTTAGGGTTAAAGATGCTCAATCAAAAGATCAAAATATTTGAGATGACTAGGGAAACTTTTAATTGCAAACATTCCCATGGCATTTCCAGGCAGGTAAGCGCCACACGCCTGTTCATCACAGAACTTTTCCAAATGGAGCTGGTGGATAAATCCTGTCAATTTGCATGAGTTGCCTTTGAAGCAGGATGGAGATGAGCCTAATGAGCTTTGCTAATTACTGTGCTGATCACTGTCCCTATCTTTTTCTTGCTGTCTCAAACATCTTTCTATTTCACACTTTGACTATAGCTAGCATGCTTTGTGCAAACGGTGCATTCCAGTGCTTAGATCAGAGTGCATTACTGGAATCTCCAATGCACTCAGTGTGTGTGTGTGCCTTAATCTCCAGCATAATTTAAATGTTTTTGAAGGCCAAGTTTTACAGGGAAGGTTCTGAAGATTAATTTTTAAAAACAAATTTCCATAAACCGTCTAAATCTTCCTAACCTATCTTCTTACAAAGCCTCCGAGGCAAAGGTTAAGGTTGTTTATCTCGCAGATATCCAATAAGTTTATAAGGCTTCCATTATTGCATTACAGTAAACATGCATTTCTGTTGTTTTTACAAGTTGAGGGATGAGTCAAATGATTTTCTGTGGTAATTAAGAGGTCAGGGTTTGGCTGCTGGTCATGGAATCAATGCAGCTCCAGGCTGATTAGTCACATGGCATTTATAACCAGTGGGGAAAGTTACTTTTAAAAGTAATGCATTGCAATATTGTGTTACTTAGTTACTTTTGTATTACTTCGTCTCACCTGGGCAGGGCTTGCTTGTTTGTTTTTTAATAACAACATAAAAAGTTATAATTTTGGCAAATGTAAAGGCCCTTTCACACCAAAAGTGAAGCTTCAGGCTAAAAGAAATGCAAATTCACGCCTGTACAGAGGGTGCAGTGAAAAAAAAAAAAAACCTGCTGTTCAACCATTCTGGATTTAAGAAGAATAGAATGCAGGAGTAGAAAAGTTCAACACACTTACTACTTATCTAAAGTAATTTTTGCTTATTGGTATGGTAGACATGGATCATCGAAGGTCAGCAGTGAAAACATTGGTTAATAAAGTGAGATTAAATAAATAAAGTATATTTGTGCAACTTAATCTTTTTTTTTTTCAATCTGAATTCATTCCAAATGACGAATCCGAACGTAGTGTTTACATGAACGCTAAATAAAGTGATTGCGTTGTTGTGTGCGTTTATACACTCACCTAAAGGATTATTAGGAACACCATACTAATACTGTGTTTGACCCCCTTTCACCTTCAGAACTGCCTTAATTCTACGTGGCATTGATTCAACAAGGTGCTGAAAGCATTCTTTAGAAATGTTGGCCCATATTGATAGGATAGCATCTTGCAGTTGATGGAGATTTGTGGGATGCACATCCAGGGCACGAAGCTCCCGTTCCACCACATCCCAAAGATGCTCTATTGGGTTGAGATCTGGTGACTGTGGGGGCCATTTTAGTACAGTGAACTCATTGGTATGTTCAAGAAACCAATTTGAAATGATTCGAGCTTTGAGACATGGTGCATTATCCTGCTGGAAGTAGCCATCAGAGGATGGGTACATGGTGGTCATAAAGGGATGGACATGCGCAGAAACAATGCTCAGGTAGGCCGTGGCATTTAAACGATGCCCAGTTGGCACTAAGGGGCCTAAAGTGTGCCAAGAAAACATCACCCACACCATTACACCACCACCACCAGCCTGCACAGTGGTAACAAGGCATGATGGATCCATGTTCTCATTCTGTTTACACACCAAATTCTGACTCTACCATCTGAATGTCTCAAGAGAAATCGAGACTCATCAGACCAGGCAACATTTTTCCAGTCTTCAACTGTCCAATTTTGGTGAGCTTGTGCAAATTGTAGCCTCTTTTTCCTATTTGTAGTGGAGATGAGTGGTACCCAGTGGGGTCTTCTGCTGTTGTAGCCCATCCGCCTCAAGGTTGTGCGTGTTGTGGCTTCACAAATGCTTTGCTGCATACCTCAGTTGTAACGAGTGGTTATTTCAGTCAAAGTTGATCTTCTATCAGCTTGAATCAGTCGGCCCATTCTCCTCTGACCTCTAGCATCAACAAGGCATTTTTCGCCACAGGACTGCCACATACTGGATGTTTTTCCTTTTCACACCATTCTTTGTAAACCCTAGAAATGGTTGTGTGTGAAAATCCCAGTAACTGAGCAGATTGTGAAATACTCAGACCGGCCCGTCTGGCACCAACAACCATGCCACGCTCAAAATTGCTTAAATCCCCTTTCTTTCCAATTCTGACATTCAGTTTGGAGTTCAGGAGATTGTCTTGACCAGGACCACACCCCTAATGCATTGAAGCAACTGCCATGTGATTGGTTGATTAGATAATTGCATTAATGAGAAATTGAACAGGTGTTCCTGATAATCCTTTAGGTGAGTGTATGTCACAAGCTTCTGATCAGATTTAATCTTTTGACATGCGCACATTGCATGAATATATGAGTTTCCAGTTGTTGTTGCATACTAATCATCCTCTTTTTCTTTGTTTTAAAAAAACAGACTTAATATTTTTCTATTTTGGGTTGTAGCCTAATTAGGCGACGACGAGCCGTGCTGCTTACATTTATCAAACAGTAAAAACACCCATTCCTGCGCCCAAAAACAAGACATCTAAGGATAAGAGTCCGAAACATGGACTGGTGGGAGTTTGTCCAGCCCCACTTTACAGACGATGAGTGGAAAGAGAATCTCTGAATGACAGCACAATCATTTGACACTTTATTCAACAGGAAGAACAGCTTGTTCCGTGCGTCATACGTCATTACGCCAAATGTGCATTAAAAAAAAAATCATAAATCTGTAAACATTGCACTATATTCACACTATTTTGAATGTGTTAAAAGGTTTCTAAAATGCTCGATAAGGTGTGCAATCGATTACTCGGGTCTGGTTGAACACCGGGAGAACTTGTGGGATTTCTCCATTCCACATAAAGTTTGCAGTGGGAAAACTGCAAAGGGCGAGTTTTCTGTGGTTTTACTTTTCAGGGGTACAACAATTGCACATGAGCAGTACTTTCCAGTTTCGGTTTTCAATATGATCAAGTGTTTACATGCCCTCTCGATCGGATTACAAAATGAATAAACCACCCCTTACAATCTGAAATAATCGGATCTGACCAATTCATTCCAATTGACGTGGTTATATGTGACTTTTTTTTGTTCCGATTGTGCTACTAGTCGGGATTATAAGGGTTGCACTGTTTATAATTGCCGTGATTGGCTCAAAAATGTCTGTGGTTCCCATGAGCAAAAATGGCTAATTCAAATCTGAGCAACTGCCATTGAGATGAATGGGAATGTCAATGGAAACTGTCGGGATTTTCTTTATGGAAATAGCACAGATGATGGTTAAAATTCTGGTTATTCTACTATTATGAACATTTTACATTTATGCCTTTATCAGACACTTTTATCCAAAGCGACTTACAGAATAGAGGAACAGAAGCAATTCATCATAGAACCACTCATACTAGTAATTCACTGTTTCTGATGAAAATCAGTAGGGCAATATTGGACCCCATCTTCATTGTACTGACCAAAAAAAAAAAAATCTGTCCCACAAAAGAAAGTATGTCATGACAAAATTCATTTTGAGGTGAATTAGTTGAACTTGCCAGTGCAAATGTCAGCAGTGTGCAAGATGTTCCGTCATATACAGCCAAGAAGCTACTATCCACGGAGACGGTCTATGGATTCATCAGCATCGTTTCCCACCACTGAAGTTTCAAGAAACAGAAGTTAGTGTGCTATTAAGCTCAAAAGCCAGAGTCAGAAAGACAGCCAAGTATCTATCAACAGCTTGATCCCTGCTGATAACAGGTATCTTCTCTTGCTCTTACACTCCCTGACTTGGCAAAAGTAAGAGTTAGAGAAACTCACAGTGCATCCCTCAAACCCTCTAATTCCCACATAAGACTAACCCGAAAAAGCTGATCCCAGTCCAAAGCTACGCCAATCATACAGCGTGTGCTAAAACAATCCACTGATTCGGAATCAGCAATTGGCGCCATGTTGTTTCTGCTGCAGAAGTCATGTGGCGCTCTCTCTCGAACCTGCTGTTACTGGAGGTCAGGGTTTTCTCCTGAACTCTGCACGGGCTCTTTATAATTTAACGGCAAGCAGGGGGCTGCTTCCACACACCTGCTGCACTCGCACACAAAGAGAGAGTGAGCGAGAGCCTCAGTTTTGATCTATTATTGAAGCTCTGTATTTGAGAAAGCTGTCTGTTGAAGGATGAAGATTTATGCATGCATTGCACAATGCTGAGGCTGTCTTACAAAGGCTGAATATATTTCACATGTTGCACATGACAGTAACCACTTGTTAAAACAGAATTCATGCATTCATACACTCATAGCCGAAAAGGTTCTGTATAGAGTCTTATGCTTCTGTCAGGCGCTTCATATACGTTAAGAACTTTCCATCATGGAATCACTTTGTGGGTTTAGTTTTAATTAATTAATTTTGTTTCAATTAATTTCATTACATTTTATGAATAAAAAAAATGTATGCTTACTCAAGGTCAAGCATGCGCCTATAAAATAGCATAATGAACAACGCGCCACTGACTTTAGACTAGGGGCCCTATCTTGCACCCAGCGCAATTGGCTTTGTACACCGACGCATGTGTCATTCTTATTTTGCACCAGCGCAAAGCGCTTTTCCCTCCACAGAAGCACGTCGCTAAACTAGTGAATGAACTTGCGCTCCTGGGCGGTTCAGCGCAAAAAGGAGGCGTGTTCCGGCGCAAACAATCCCTGGTGCTATTTTGCTGTTCCATTAAACAAGTCAATTGCGCTGGGTGCAAGATAGGGCCCTTGGTCGGTTTGGAGTGTATGTTTCGGAACCTGATGGATTGTGTTTTCACACCTATCGTTTGTTTTGTTCTGAAACAGGAACATTTTCTTCTTGGTTCGTTGCAAAGAAAAAGATCTAGAGGTGTGAAAACACCCAGTGAACCCCATCAACCCTCTATTCAAACCAAATAGAATAGAATACTTTGTCAAGAATGTCTTTTTCTTTCTTCTGCAGAACACAAAAGGAGATGTTCTGAAGAATGTTGATGACCAAACTGCTTTGGATACCATTGACTTCATAGACATTCCTCAAAATATCATCTTTTCTGTTGCACACAAGTCATACAGGCTTGGAACAACACAGTAGCAAATAAAGCAAAGATTATTCTATGCTTTACAAATCAATTAAATACTATTTCATGCTTGTTTTTTTGTCATGTTTGTGTTACTTGCTGTTTCTTTGTAATTGTTTGTGAAATTTACTAGCAATTTCTGAGTGAAAACTATTTAAATATTTGTAAAATGACAGAATTAAAAAATGTTGGGTAAACTCTCCCTATATATTCATAAAAACACTGTACCGTGGTGTTATTGTGTATTGTGTAGAGAGATGATTAGAATGTGATGGCAGCATAAAAAAAAGCAGATTTGCAATACTGGACATCTGGGGCTTGATCTATGATTCTGAGGGTCTACGCTGGCTATTGCATTGGTTTTGTGTGTGAGCATCCAAACAGAAATGACCTTGTCAGATGAGGATTCAGATGAACCCTGGCAAACACACGGACACACCGCAGGAGGAATTGCTTCAATGAAAACTGCTGTTTGGTTTGGAAAGCCTTGACAGAGACAGCCACAGTGCATCAAGTGCATGCGGATTTAATACTAGAATGTTTCCTGGTTGTGCTGTTGTGCTTGTCATTTCATCTACTGTTAGTGGCTAAACAGCGCTAGCGAGGAAACAAAGCCATTTTGCTGGAACAGACTGTCTCTTAATGTACACTGAATCACTGTACAACTCTGCATCTGCCTGACTGCCTCGCTCCCACACACGCACAAAGAATATTATGCAGCCTATTAAGAGAACTGTACATGACAGTGCAGGATTTGCCAAGCAAGAGTATGCAAATAGCACAGAGATAAAGCAGACACAAGCACACAAATATGATCTAATATACCAGCACTGTCAAAGAGGTTCATCTACGAGTGGGTTTGCCTACATTTTAAGCACCAAATCGCCCCATGAGGCCAGTAAAATATGAGATCACCTACATCACGGGGAGCAGTCAACAGCCCTCGTGAGGGCAATGGCTTACAAAACATACTTTAACAACGGTTTGTGTGAGTGTTATGTTTAGGGGATAGCTATAGCTCACAGTGCTCAGGATAGACGGCATACTGAATTTAACGTGGATGAAAACGAGGCGGTGAGGTGTAGGCTTGCAGTCTTTACAATGGCAGGCACTGTATAAAGGTCCTAGATCACGCAATTTGCACAACTTTTAAAACAGTTTTTGTCAACTGAAAGTTACCATACCATATTATATCTATTCTAATATTTCACAGCAGGAAAAAAAGAAAAACTGTAAAAACAATAAGCTTTCTTAAAAAACAACTTTTATATATTTTATCAGCGTAATGTATCTGCTAGTTGCGAAGATTAATCATTAAACACCATTTTGATATTACAATATATATATATATATATATATATATATATATATATAAAATGACATATTTGTAAGGTTCATAGTCATACCTTAAGGTATTTGTACTCTAAGTTACTAATATGCATCTTTTAGGAGTAAAAAGGTACAAAGATGTCCTTTTAACGGTACTGCCCCAGCGACAAGCGGTTATACTCCTAAAGGTACAAATTTGACACCCTTTTTCTCTGTGTGAATGTATTTCATTTATTCTGCCAAATGTACAGTGGAAAGACTTCTAATATATATATATATATATATAGAGAGAGAGAGAGAGAGAGAGAGAGAGAGAGAGAGAGAGAGAGAGAGAGAGAGAGAGAGCGAGAGAGAGAGAGAGAGAGAGAGAGAGAGAGAGAGAGAGAGATTTTTTTTGCTGATATTTGTGTACAATTCTCAGCACGTCACTAAGGACAAGAACATTTAATCAGAAATCTACTTTAAAGATAATTTTGATACTTGTGGAAAAATGACAGGAAAATCCAGTCCATGTGGTTGTAAAATATACCCCGAAATAATATAAAAATCTGCAGATATTTAAAAAGTAACACATATAACATATCAAAACATAGTTGACAATTACAAGTAATTTAGTTGACAATGTCACTGTTTTGCCTCATAATTTCAATGGCCTTGTCTGCCCAAACAAATGGGATGAATCCGAAATCACCCCCATACACTTAAATAAGGCACTATTTGAGGGCACAGCCATTTGTAGTGGTGTCCGAAACCATAGTGGACGTTATTGAGTGCACTCATTCAATCCCATAATGCACTGCAATAACGAGTATACAGCCGGTGTACACTCAACGCCTGTCCGAATTCATTCACTCCTTCAAGTGCACTTTATTAGTGGACTAACATAGGGAATAGTGAATGAGGGTTTAGGGGGCGATTTCTGATTCAGATGGTATTTCACTGATCAGGTTAAAGGCACAATATGTAAGATTTTTGGATCAAAATATCCAAAAACCACTAACAATGTTAGTTCAATTTTAATCAGGACACGGACCGTATATCTGTGCGTCTCCTATCAATCATACCAGCGTTACCCTCGATCTCCGGTTTTATTTCGTAGAAACCATGGAAACACCAAAGGCGCTTTGATGTGTTTTATTAGACCGGTGAGCGACTGTTTGGATCATTCACCGACAGAAAACGAATGATTGTCATATAACTCAACACAGTCTTATTGTTTAAATCTGGTTCTCTTGATTTACCGCGAGTACCATGTTTTACCATGCCTAATATCACTCTAACTCACTGCAGTGTGAAGCACAGAGTAGCATTATAACACACTTTCAACACACTCAGATGAGTGTAATATGATAAAACAGCTCTGCGTTCCCTTACATACGCACGAGCGGAAGAAGTGCAAGGGCTCGTCTGCGGCAGAATAAAAGCTCTGCCACATCCAGGCGTCATCAAGCTACGCATTTGTTTTGAATAAGCGACCTGTAGCGGCGAAAAATTGCATATGCTGCCTTACATTTTTATATTTATTTGAAATAAAATTATAAAAATAATGCAAACCATAATAATGTACCCAACAGTCGACGGCCAATTAATACACTTCTTGACATTAAGTCATTGGAGGTAAAAAAAAATAAAAAAAATAATTAAGAGGATATTTACCATAATGTGTTCAAAATATCACTCACAGAACAAAATGACACCTGGTTTTGGGATAAACCACTTTTTCGTTTTCATGGGGTGTTTTGATTATAAACATAGTTGAGAGAATTTTTGCAGAGATTAATACAATTAACAATAATATATTTTCTTATTTGAAATGCAATATAGATTATCTTGACTTTAATATTTTTTTATTCATTATTTTGAACTCAAGTCCCACTCACTTCAAAAAGCAGACATTGAAAAAAAAAGGGACATAATTTCGGGCAAAATGAAAGACATTGTGCATAAAATATCTGGTTTGAGATTATAGTATGCGTTCTATTAAAAGATTAAGAAAATTGTTTGAAAAATATAATTATCATCAATGGGCATGAAATGTATTCTAAATTATATTGCCATTAAAACAAATGCATAAAGGCGAGGATTTTCATATTATCAAGGTGATATTTTCAACCCTAAACCTCACACAAAATGTGTGCATGGAGTATGGAATGCACAGAAATTATGTAAATGTATTAATTGACTGCAGTCAGGATGACTACATCCTACTTTACCTCAAGACAGTAGATTTAGGGTCTAAATACTTGTTTTTTTTTTTTTTGTTTAATTATAAATTTGGACCAAAATTTAGGGCAGGATTTTAATTTTAATTTTCTACATATTAAGGGCATATTTTGCACATAGGTTCGAAAGCCAACAGTCAAAGTAAAACAGCGCCCCTCACTGGACACTAAAAGCCCACGTGTCTGCTTCAGTTCACTCCCTGAGATCTCAGAAATAGTAAACAAACTTAAAAATGGCCTTTATTCCCCAAACAGGTACAGAGAAAATAAACGTGTATTGTTTGTACCTATACGAAAGTATATTTGGTTTCATAGCATTATAATTAGAATTGCACTACCAAGTGTTTTGTGTAGAACTGGCTATAGAAATTTGCACAGACCTATAAACCAGGAGAATTAGATTTAATAACAGTTTGTGTGTGTGTGTGTGTGTGTGTGTGTGTGTGTGTGTGTGTGTGTGTGTGTGTGTGTGTGTAATGTGGAAATGGCGGATTATCAATAATTTATATGAACCACATTATGCAGGGCGTTGGCTGTCTGTCTTATTTGGTGAAACAGTGAATAGGGGTCACCCCATTGGCATGCTGGGGCTTCAAAAGAATACGTAATACGTAAGAGGGAAAATTATTTTATTTTATGTTTTTTAAGGCTTAAGTGTTTCTGTGACCTTGACTGAAGACAAATACATCTGCGTAGTGTAATATTTTACACACAGAATTCCATTTTAATTCTTATACTTACAATATTGTGCAATGAGTTTGATCTTGATCACTGTCCTCAATGAACCTGAGTGATAAGCTTAATCGGAATGGCTCACGTGATGTGCAACTGTGCTACTGGACGCCATCTTGGCTCAACGCTCGTTATTCAGAATAGATGGTATCGCTCTTCCTGTTAGATCCGCAATGACCTCAGTTTCCTGCCTGTGTTTGTCAGTTGTTCCCTGATTACTCCTGGAGTCATGAACGCTGCTTCGCTGGTCCAGAGGCTAGCGGGGATATCTGGAGCTCTTGCAGTCGCAGCAGGTGCTTATGGAGCTCACGGTAAGTGTCCTTTCTGGTCGCTTGTGTTTTGTTTGGCTGACGGGTCTGGTTAGAAGATTAACGCGTTGAGAAGACTCAAAATATTGCACGACTAGGCACTGGACAGGTCATACGTGACTGAGCGCACATTAACTCAAAGTTTAAAGCTTTTCTGCTACTCCTTAGTGTGTGTATTTGTTTTTTGGACAGGCTTCCGACACAGTGAAGCGAGTGATTACCAGAGAGAGGTGAGTAGATTTGCCTATTTATGTTCTGTGTCTTTGTCACGTTTTTTCATCTGGCCGAAATTGTCTTAAAAAAAATAAAAGGTTTATTGTGTATATTTTTTAAGGAAAAAAAAATCATGTTTTGGTCAATTATCATTATGATTTTTGACTCATAATTATGTATTTCATAATTTTGAAATGTTATTTCAAATATGCCTTAGGGTTATCCTATACCTTCAAGTAGCCTATTATCATTATAACTTAAACTCATAATTATGACTTCGTATTTTTTTAAATGTAATATTTATTATTTATTCTCTATGTTCTGCATCATGTTGTTTAACATGCCGAAATTATTATCTAAAACAATCTTTATTTAATTTTTTATTGAGTACACAGTAAGGACGTTAGTATGGAAGCCCATTTTTCTGCCACATAAGAAAAAGAAAATGTGTTGATAAATCATAATTATGACGTAAAAAGTTTTTGACAATTGTGACAAATTTTGATGTGACATTTTTTAAAGGTTTTTTTTTGTATTTTATCATTTTAAATGATTCCATAGTATTACACTTTTAAGTATATCTTTATAACTTTATCTCATAATGTATGTGTATGATTTGGTATCTTATAATTTAAACTATTTATGTCATATTTATGATTTACCAAAGCATGCTTTTTTTGAGCTGGAAATAGTGAGGTTGTTGTTGTTGTTTTTTTACACTATGTAATCCACATTATTAACAGCTAAAGCAGAGGCAACATTATGAATGTGATGCATTATTTATAGTTATTATCCAGGACAATGTACAACACAACAGAGTAATAACAGTTCTTTTCTTTTTGTGTCTTCAGTTGTTTGATACAGCAAACAAGTACCACATCTACCACAGTCTGGCGCTGTTAGGAGCCGCTCGCTGTGGGAAACCAGCTCTGGTAAACACATCTCTCATCATCATTCTTACCATAACATAAACAGTTAGTTATGATAACTACTGATACCATAGAGATATCTTTAAGATAATCACCTAGCTGTCTAAGTGTCCCAGATCTTATAAATATTATACCCTTTATGTCAAAGATATGGCTCTGGAATATTTGATTGTGATTCTATGATGAAATATTATCTAATGATTCTAAACCGCATAATTGACAGTTTGATTTCCTAATAGAGGTTTAATTTCTCTTGTTATATCCCTCTTCGGTCTCATGTTTCTCATGTTATTAAATAAAAGATAACTCAAATCAATATGTCATGTCCATTTATTCATTTATATGCCAAATAGCCTTTGTAAAAAGTCATTATTATAAAATAAATCCCTTTAGGGACAGAATGATACAAGTCTCCTGCACTTTGTGCATTGTTATTCTATGATAATAAATAAATAAAAAAACCATAACTCGCCCTCCTTTCTATGAAACATAAATTGAATAATTTCATCAGAATACTTTACATCGGTCATCAATGGATAAAGATGTTTTCTTTTCCTCAACTCTGACAGAGGCATCATATTTGATTTGTGACCATGTCTGCATATATTATTAAAGCTCCTCAGCTTATGCCTGCTACAGACTGTGCGATTTCGGCAATCCTATAGGATCATTACAAATCACACTGTATGACATGGATCTAGTAAACTTGGGCAGGGGCACAGCTAGCAATTTTGGGCCCTATGAAAGAATATGAGATTGGGCCCCCAACCGCACCCAAGCCGCAACCTCCCCCAGTTTCTCTTGAAGTCAATACGGAAGTGACTTAAACTGCAGTTCATCGACTGACCACTAGGGACAGGCTCCAGAAGGGAGCAGAATCTCATTGAGCCCCATGTTAAAATGCACAACTTTACAGCAGAAAAAAATATGTTTACAGCCTGGGACAAATTGTGGTTTTGGTCTAACGGCTAATTTGCCCTTCATGACGACTGTGAGGGGGTGATTTTTTTTATAACCCATTTGTTTACATTTATATAAAGCCTTAAAGTTCTGCATTAAGGCTGTGGCCACTTGAGTGACAGGTGGATTGCCGTTTGTCTGCTGTCTGTTAGTCATCACGTCACCTCAGCTCCAGCCACATCCCGCCTCTTTGCCTATTTTCTGTTAACCTGGGATTGACGCGCTGCCAAGTTGGCCACGGCAAGCTCAACCCTATTTTACTCTTCAAAACTGCTCTTCAGAATCCTATGGGAGACGTCATGGACACTACGTCGCACCAAACATACAAGCCAACTTAGCAATCTAAAATCTTTGTCTGCATTTTAATGATATATGTATATATCTGTGTTAAATAGCACAATACCTTCTTCTCATCTCCATCACGTCTCCATATTTCCCTTCCTAAAGCTGAGCTTTGGTTGATAGTCTTTGCAAACTGATTGTTCCTGTCACTCGTGTAAAACTTCTATCCTAACACAGCTTCTATCCTAACCGCTGACACAATCAGAACTCCTTACGTATTTCTGAAGGAGGGACTTCATAGAACAAGGAAATCATCAGGCCGTTTTTAGGACAGTGAAAACAGCGGTATACAGATAAGTAAATTGTGTGAAAAATACTGTTTTTTTTTACATTCGAAACATGAACACATTACGTAACACGTAATTACGTACATTGCACATTGTAAACACAATCAAAAGCTTCAAAAACACAGGAAAAACGAGACCTTTAAAGTTTTTTTTATATATTTTTATATCATTTCAATTATTACAATTTCATTGTTATAATTTCACATTTAATCTTCAAATGAATGTAGAAACAACATAAAGACAGTATATTTGATCTAACAGGTAGGAAATATACAAACATTTAATAAAGTATTCAAACACTTAAGTCTTCGCTGCATAACTGATTAATTAAATATAGATTAATCATTATTAAAGCTATAAAAAGTTAATTCAAGAGCATTGAGTGATTGTCTTCTGTTCTTTGACTGACTTGATCCGACACGCATCCAATGTCCTCATGACTCTTTACATTCATTAAGCACTTTTTAACTCATTTAAGACTGTGCTTACGAGGAAACTCGACATGCTCATTTTGGCATGGCTTTTGTCCGTTCAGACGTGAAAGTGAACTCAGTGCGGCCGCGTCGCAGGCTATCTTTGGTCACTAGACTGTGACAACGCCCGCTTTTGAACCTCTACGACGTAGGACCCCCGTTTAGGAGCCACGACCACAGAAATCATCCCGAATGGTCATATCGTCAGGGACAGCCCAAAATCATACGATGTGTCCTGGGCATTAAGCAGAGTTTGTGTGAACATTTGAATAAACATGATCAGGAAGCAATCACAAATTAACACACACTTTTTTCTTTTCGTTTTTTCCTTAAGGCGGGCGCAATCCTCTTCACTGGCATGGGCTGCTTCTGTGGTCCCCTCTACCACCAGGCCTTAACCAATGACCCCAGCTTCAGCAAGCTGGCACCAATCGGAGGCTCATTGCTCATCGTTGGCTGGGCTGCAATGGCTCTTTGAACTTTGACTCCGTGTGATTTTAGCACTCTCAGGGATGATGTTCTGTTTTGTCATTTGAACAAGAAAAGAGGAGATATGGGGTGGCTGAAGAAGAAAAGGGTGGAGAATTTCACATCTTATCTAAACCCTTTTCAGTAACGTCTGGAAAGTGATGATAAGGCCTTGGGGATCAAACATAAGTCTTTTTTTTCTCTCTCTCCACACTGTCACAGGCATCTTTATTTTGTCAGCATGGGGGAAAAAAGTTTGAGAAGCTTTCCTTTGTGGTTTGTTACTGTGAATGAGTCAGACTCTGGGTTTGTTCATGTCTTGAAAGTGTATACGTACATTTCCTCTGTTTGAAAAAAATAAATCCATCTGAGAAGTTGATTGCCGGTCTGACCTTCTGATACTGGAGGAAAAGTCTCTGTGAACGTCTCTCTCGCAGGTCAGCGAACTCAATAGCCTTCAGGCTTTGGTCAAAGCAGTTCATTACCGGCGGCCTCACTTTTAGGGTGCAAACAGTGTCCAAACTTATCTTTATTCAAATGAAAAGTGAAATCCAATGAGGTTCTAAGTCCAGGGCCTGTGACTGTCAGAGACATAGCTGGGCTGGGGACCTTTGAAAATGACTTTATAAATCCTCAGGTCAATTTGCAAGGGCAGCTTCATAAGCCAACTCTCTTGCGGAGAGAGGCTTCTATTGATGCAGCACGTCCCATTAAAGTGATCACACCACTCGTAAAACCCTCATTAACTCGGGCTATTAGAAGAGCCGTGCAAATCAGGGCAAGGCAATCAAGCCACTTTAGTCCACTCTTCACTGCGCTGATGGAAGAATAAGACATTTCTCTGTGCTTGCAGATAGAAAGAAAGACATTCATGCTTATATTTGAAGAACTGACAATATAAAGGCGTTTTCAGCTATGCGTGTATAATTAGCGTCTCTACGGCTCAAAGTTTCTTCGTTGTTTCCTCCTCCCTGACATTTCAATAGCACTGGGAATTCCACCAGTCGCTCATTACTGAAGTCAGATCAGGGTCTCCTTGTTAAAATCCATAAAGGCGTATATACATCGCGCTCTGCTTCACGAGGCCGTGTTAAGTGTCTCCTCCCTGGCTCTGTCTGGAAAGATGCAGCCAGTAAAAATCGATGTTGAAAGCAAGCAATGCGTTGCAGTGGTCATTCGGTCGTTAAATTCTCATTGTGCTTGAATGATCTTTCTGTGTTTGAGCCAGCGTCTAAGGGGCAGCGCTGTGGGCAAGCAACTCGTTTTCACTACAGTTCGGTAAGAAGCGGTCAGTGGCAGTGAGGTGGGTGTCGTTAATTGCGACTCATGGGAGTTTAAATCTCTCTCTGTCGGTGTTCATGTGGCTTCGCTTCCTCCCCTGAACGCCAACTGACATTTCACACTTACCCTCGGTTGTGTGGGCAGTGCCAATTCATTTCCCGGTCTGATTTAGCATGACCTCTGATGTCGAAAGAGACGTCGTCTGAAGGTGTGGGAGATTTTTCCGCTTTGAATGAAATGCCCACACACACTGATATGATTACTCAGACTCCCTCTTTTCCGCTCTCTTTTCTAGGCATCAATCATCCCACAGTAGTGTTAATACAATTTCACTTCAACATGTCAGTCTCTGTTCACCCCCTGCATCCCCATGAAAAGATCATCATTCTCTCTGATGTGCTGCTTCAAAAGCTGTCATACATTCTTCAATGTTTGAATCTCATTCGAAACTGCTGTCCAGCCTTTTTTGTGCCGTAAACATGGCCACTGCAGTTTTGTCTGAAAGGCAAGTGGAATGTGTCGATATAAAGATCGCTTTATATGATGAACAGATTGGATTTAGAATTTAGAATTTTTGATTTAGAATTTTTTTTATGCACATACAAACATTCATCAACTCACACATCAGTTGTGGTAAACGGAAGCTCAAGTATGTTCGCTTGACGTGCGAGAACCAATGAGGTTCATTCTCGTGTTACGCATCACGTTTGAGCTTCAGCAAGAACCAATGAGGTTCATTCTCGTGTTACGCATCACGTTTGAGCTTCAGCAAGAACCAATGAGGTTCATTCTCGTGTTACGCATCACGTTTGAGCTTCAGCAAGAACCAATGAGGTTCATTCTCGTGTTACGCATCACGCTTTGGGCTTCCGCAAGAACCAATGAGGCTCATTCTCGTGTTACGATCACGCTTGGGCTTCCGCAAGAACCAATGAGGCTCATTCTCGTGTTACGATCACGCTTGGGCTTCAGCAAGAACCAATGAGGCTCATTCTCGGTTACGATCACGCTTGGGCTTCCGCAAGAACCAATGAGGCTCATTCTCGTGTTGCGCATCACGCTTTGAGCTTCAGCAAGAACCAATGAGGTTCATTCTCGTGTTACGCATCACGTTTGAGCTTCAGCAAGAACCAATGAGGTTCATTCTCGTGTTACGATCACATATGAGCTTCAGCAAGAACCAATGAGGCTCATTCTCGTGTTACGATCACGCTTTGGGCTTCCGCAAGAACCAATGAGGTTCATTCTCGTGTTACGATCACGTTTGGGCTTCAGCAAGAACCAATGAGGCTCATTCTCGTGTTACGATCACGCTTGGGCTTCCGCAAGAACCAATGAGGCTCATTCTCGTGTTACGCATCACGTTTGGGCTTCAGCAAGAACCAATGAGGCTCATTCTCGTGTTACGCATCACGTTTGGGCTTCCGCAAGAACCAATGAGGCTCATTCTCGTGTTGCGATCACGCTTTGAGCTTCCGCAAGAACCAATGAGGCTCATTCTGTTACGATCACATTTGAGCTTCAGCAAGAACCAATGAGGTTCATTCTCGTTACGCATCACGTTTGAATTTCCGCAAGAACCAATGAGGTTCATTCTCATGTTACGCATCACGTTTGGGCTTCCGCAAGAACCAATGAGGCTCATTCTCGTGTTACGCATCACGTTTGAATTTCCGCAAGAACCAATGAGGTTTGTTCCCGCGCGTTCTTATGTTAATAAAAGCCTAAATTTAATCTGTTCACCATGTAAACTGATCAGGCCTCTTCAGAAAATTGACTAAACAGCTCAATTCATATGGATTAGTTTTACAATCTCTTTATAATCTTTTTGAAGTGTCAAAGTGTAAATTGCGTAGCTGTCAATGGAGGGAAAGATTTTCATCTGTGTTCTGAAGATGAACGAAAGTCTTACGGCTTTGGAATGACATGAGGGTGAGGAATTAATGACAGAATTTTTTTTTTTTGGGGGGGTGAATTATCCCTTTACAATCTCTTTCGAAACCACGCCCAACCTTTTTTGTGCCATAAACAGGCCACTGCATTTTTGTGTGAAAGGCAAGTAGATTGTGTCCATACAAAAGCTTTATTAAAGAACTAAATACAGAAGAGTTTTGTATTAAAAGTGAAGATATAATTATGTGCATTAGATTACAGGGTTCATTTGTTAATTAGAGGGTGTAGAGCTGCTGGGGATGGTGCAGAGAGAACGAAGCTGAAGAAGTGAAGAATTAGAAGCAACTCGCTGTCTTCGGCCTCTGCCGTTTCTTGCACGGCATCAATTATCTGCGCTGTCAGCCTCTCAGATGCTGCTTCAAAGGGGAGCTATTTCAAGGTGACACCACAGCAGAGGGGGTCGGAATGGGACGGGGAGGGCTCAAAATCTTTTGATCATTCTTCACCTCCTCAAAAAAAAGTATTGGAACTGAGGAGAGGTGGAGTTTAAAAGCTGTCAGGGGAGCATTTGACTGGAGTCTATGGTGTCTAGCTTTTAAAATGGTTCCCTCAGTCTAAAGGGCAGAGTTGTGATTCTTAAAACTTTTTTTTTTTTCTTTAGTTTGCAGATCAGACCAGGAAAACAATAAAAAAAGGGACTGTGCTGCACTGGGGCAGTGCCCTAAGGTACAAAAGCAAAAAGGTACATCTTTGTGTACCTTTTATATGTATGTATGTATGTATGTATGTATGTAGCAGCCAAGTCTATTACTTTAAGCAGCTGATGGCTGCTGGAAGGTGCTTGTTAAAGGACGCGCTTGTTTGCATTGTTATTCACTGCAATGTCCACACCAAGTTAATATGCTTACATTGTAGATTTATTTTACTGTGACTGGTCCTCATTTCTAGTAAGCAAGAGTCCAACAAACAGTCAATAAATCCACAGTTCCAAATCCTTCACCAGTACAGATTTCTCAGCATGGCATATAATAACAGTGTAGCATAGCTTAGCGCTCAAAAACTGTGTGCACCTTCCCTCCAGCAACACATGTCACCTAAAGGAAGGTTCCTACCTATATTCAACCACCAATTACCCAAAAGAGAGACCCCTACTGGACACACACTTACATAAGGTTTAAAATAAAGACAAAATGGCTCTTACATACCGGCCCCTAATTGGGATGAATCAGACATACCAATTCCCAACACATAACAAAGAGCCACACATAAATACAAGTAGTGATACTTATCACAAAACCCCTTAGCCCACGGACTCGTGTAAAAAACAAAGCTTCGCTACAGGCCTGTCTATCACACTGATTTTAGTCTGTAAACGGACAGAGCGAACCAACCCCTTTGTGTCAGGGAATGTTTCCAAAACTCTTCCGAGTGGCCAGGAACCTCGAGGTGCTGTTGGATCCATAATAGTCACAATGTCCCCAGGCTTGAGGCTATTCTTAGTTTTATTCCATTTCTGCCTCTCCTGCAGCAAAGGTAGGTATTCTCTGACCCATCTCTTCCAAAAGAGATCAGAAATGTATTGGACCTGTCTCCACCTTCTTTTATGTACAAATCATGTGCATCAAACAATCCGGGAGATAATGTAGGTTTTCCTTTCAGCAACAGAATATGATTAGGGTCAGAGCTTCAAGATCCATTGGATCATCAGACAATTTGGTGATTGGTTGATCATTTAAAATGGCCTCAACTTCACACAAAACTGTATGAAAACCATCGCCATCAAGCATCTGCTGTTGGAGAACTGCAGTGAGGACTTTCCTCAACATGCGGATGACTCGCTCCCAAACCCCACCATAATGGGACCCAGCAGGAGGATTGAAACTCCACTTAATGCCCTTCTGGCATAAAACTCCTTAAATGTTAGCCTGATTCAATGATGCAAGTGCCTCCTTAAGTTCTCTCTTTGCCCCAATGAAATTTGTACCATTATCTGATAGAAGATGCTCCACTTGTCCTCTTCTACTAATAAATTGGCGCAGAGCATTAATACAGGCATCTGTGTCAAGAGAAGTAGCCAATTCAAGGTGAACTGCTCTGCTGGCCAAACAGGTGAAGATGACACCATAACGCTTCACTGTGCCTCTTCCCTTCTTCACCACTATTGGTCCAAAATAGTCAACACCCGTGTTGGTAAATGGTGGATGGTCCGGCAGAATCCTCTCCTTGGGTAGGTCAGCCATCTTCTGCCCCATCATCCGGCCATTATATCTTTTACAGAAACAACATTCTGCTATGACCTTTCTAACAGCTGAGGTAGCGCCTGTAATCCAATACCTCCTTCTTAATGTAGACAAAATGTGGTTACGCCCACTATGGCCAAGCTGTTGATGTAAATCCTTCAGTATGAGGGTAGACACATGCTGATCTTTAGCTAGGAGTAGTGGATATTTTGTGTCTTCTGGTAAAGAGCCTCGTGTCAGCCGCCTCCGACTCTCAAAAGCCCATCATCCAACCATGGGTCCAACTTATAAATGATACTCTGCTTGCTTACTATATCCTTTCCAGAAGACAAAGCAGCGATCTCCTCAGGGAATCTTTGCTGTTGGCAATAGCAAATTATAGCCAGCTCAGCTTCCATATGATCTTCTGCTGACAAGGTTTGTCTTCCTGTTGCACTTTTAACCATCCGCCTCTTTTGCACCAAGGCACTCTGCTTGTTGGCATCAGCATTATCTGACTCCATCCTCTTGAGAGTTCTTCTCAACAATAATAACCTCTTCAACCTAAGCAACCAGGCAACTGCTACTGAAGTTTCCTCCAATCTGAAAAGTAAGCCATAAGCCAATCTGTACCCCTCAGCGAACCTTGAGTAGTTACCACATTTACAACAGCCTTTTTCTTAACCTCGGGGTCATCAACCCATGCTGCAGTGTGCACAAGATTTTTGGGCCAATCCTCTTCTGGTTTGTACAGAAACTTGGGACCTTCTATCCATCGGTTTTTCTTAATAAAATCTCCAACTCTCCTTCCTCTGGATGCATCATCAGCTGGGTTCTCCTTTGAGCCAACATATCGCCACTGTGATGTCTTTGTGCCTTCTCTGATAATAGAGACTCTGTTTGTAACGAAAGTATGAAAGCGCTTGTCCTCATTCACAACATACTTGAGCACAGATGTGCTGTCTGTCCAAAAGACAGATTCTTGCAACTGGAGTCTCAGCTCTTTCTTTAACATCAGGTCAACACGAACAGCAAGCACAGCAGCAGTTAACTCCAAACGGGGAACAGTGATGACCTTTAAAGGTGTTACTCTGGCTTTGCCCATGAGGAAGGCAACATGAATGTCACCGTTGCTATTCTGGATTCTAAGGTAAGTGACCGAACCATACCCCTGTTCGCTATGCCTGAAAAATTATGAAGCTGAGCATTTACGCAAGACCCACAACTTATGGGTTTAACGATCTCTCAACTTTAAATTCAGACAGTGCATTCAGCTCCTTCAACCACCTTGTCCAGTCACGCAAAAATGTCGAGGGCACAGTCTCATCCCATCCTACATTCCTCCGACATAACTCCTGTAGCATGATCTTAGCAGGTAACACAACTGGTGCCAAAAACCCAAGTGGATCGTATACTGAGCTGGAAACAGACAACATCCCACGTCTTGTGCAGGACTTCTCCTGGACCTCCATTTTGAACTTAAAGGAGTCACACCACAGCAATCCAAGTGCTCTCTCAACAGGCAGGCTGTCCCTGTCCAGATCCAGCTCCTTCCACTCTTTGGCTCGGTGCTCCTCAGGAATGGTTTGCAGGACAGTGCGCCTGTTGCTACTCCATTTTGTCAGAGTGAAACCTCCTCGCTGACAAAGAATGGAAAGTTCATTAACTAAACAAACCGCTTCATCTACAGAAGCCACACTCTTAAGGCAATCATCTACATAGAAGTTTTCTTTGAGAGTTTGAACAACCTCTTCTCGGAATGCAGATTGATGATCATCTGCTGTTTTTCTCAAAGCAAAGGCAGCACAACTCGGAGAGGAGACAGCCCCAAGAGATGGACAGTCATGCAAACACTGCCGCTTCCTTTGTAAAATCTCCGCTCTGCCACCACAAAAACGGATAAAGTCCCGGTCCTCTTCTGCCACCCGGACCTGATGAAACATTGATTGAATGTCACCCATGACCGCTACAGACTCCAGCCTAAACCTCAAGAGGACTCCAATCAATGTGCTTGTGAAATTGGGACCTTGTAAAAGGACTTGATTCAAAGATGTTCCATTGAATGCAGCACCACAATCAAAACCACCCTCAAGTTCCTCTTCTTGGGATGACGACACCATGGTGAGGAATGTACCACACCTTTCCGCTCTCACCTTTAAGCTGATGTGTGGACACTTGCTCTGCATATCCCCTTTGATAATTTCATTTACAACTGATACATACTCCTGATAAAACTGATCATCTCTCTGAAGTCTCCTCTTCAATCCAAGTAACCGCTGTTTTGCCACAGAGAAATTGTTAGGAAGATACACATTTTCTTTTTAAATGGTAACTTCAAGGTGTAATGGTTGTCCTGAAGCTTGGCAGAACTCTCTGCAATCTCCAAAAATCTAATATCCTCTCTTGACAATCCTTGCTCTTCTGCAGCTCTTTCATTGAAGTCATGGTTGTATTGTTTAAACAACATCTCTTCCAATCTACACACTGAAATCCTGTTAACCACTGCAGAACAGTCTTCAGCCTCAAAGCTACCTGCATGCAAAGGACCATTAATGACCCAACCTAATGCCGTTCTCATAGCATAAGGGCCATCCCCATGGCTGTTTATGACTTCCCAATGGCTGTTTATGACTTCCCAAGGCTCTAACATCTTAGGAGCGTTGTTTCCAATCAACAAATCAACGTTAGCCATTATGCGAGGAACTTTAACCCTTGCCAGGTAAGGCCACTTAGACAAATCTCCTTTAGACACAATGTTGTCAGAACTTACAGGCATTTGTTTCTGTGTGAGCGTTTTTGGAAGCTGATAGAAGATGTTACCATCAATACCAGACACTTCCAAACCTGAGAGTGCATATGCTGATACAACTCTTTCCTGTCCCATTGTTTGTAACAGAAACTGAGTTCCTCTACCAGAAAGATTAAGCCGCTGCATAAGACTTTCAGTACAAAAGGTCGCAGAACTGCCAGGATCCAGGAATGCATACGCCTGGATTATCTGATCTCCTTTACTGGCCTTGACTTGAACTGGTAAGATAGAAAGCAGACAGCGATCCTTTCCGGCCCCTGTATGACCACATGTTTCGCAGATCCTACAAACTTGCATGCCTCCGCCTCCTCTGAGTCCATACATCCATGCCAAGGCTGCTGATGAATTTCCTGATATGGCACAGAGGAAGATGCTTGTTGTCTATGTTGAACTGATTTGTCTCCTAAAGCATGCTGAGAATTCCGCCCTTCTGGGTCCATACATCCATGCCAAGGCTGCTGATGAATTTCCTGATATGGCACAGAAGACGCCAAAGAAGGATCCACTGCTGGCACCTTGTTTGCAGTTTTACTATAGCCAACAAGTTCAAACTCTTCTGCCCTTGGATTTAAGATAGTTGCAGATGCTTTCCTTTCTTCCTTTCCCAATTGAGACTTAACAACATGAGAGGCATTAGAAACACTGCGACTTTCAGAGGCCTTTAGGACTGCAAGTTTAGCATTGGATTCTGCTAGCATTGCCTTTAGTTCCAGTTGCTCCTTTTCCTCTTAATCATCTGCTCTTGCTCCTCCAAGTCTTGTCTTTCCTTTAAAGCTGCCATACGAGTAAGCAGTGCAGCCTTATTTGCCTCGGCTATAATTCTGGCAGAAGAAACACTACTGCTTGTACTCGTTTTACTTGGATGTCTACTACCAACATTTGAAATACTGTCATCTGGATTGACCCCATCAACATTGTCATTCATGACCTCAGTTGTAGTACTTTCAACATTTTCAGTACATGACACCCACATTTTGACTTCAGAAATACAATCATTATTCACAATCATTTTTGCCTTAAACCATGTGTCATGTTTTTCCTTCTCACTTTCAGGTAACATACCCATCAAACTACCATGAATACCTTTTACTTCATCACACAAATCCAACAAATCCACAAAAGCACTTTGCACCTCTTTTACATTTCTTTGTTGCATCAGACCTTGTATCTTTTCCCTTAAATTAGTAGCTTTAGTTAATACAGATTTTCTATCACTCTGCAACCTTTCAACCCTTTCTACAAACGCTTTAGGAGTTAATTTCACAACACGTTTTTGTTTGTCCATTTGAACATCAACATCAGTAAAAACACTAGTGTTCAACTGAAGCGCTTCCATTGGCATGTGCTCAGCTTCAGAAGTCTCCATAATCTACCGTTTTCAAAGCACAATCAAAATAAAAGGTGAATCCAGTTTGCGCAATTAGTTATACTCTTTGACCACCAATGCATTGGATTTATGTCCCCATGTTGTGCACAAAAGTAAAAAATGGCCATTCAACAATAAGTAGCGCTACTACACATACCTCTTCACGCTGGGCGCCATATGAACAAAAAGCTCCCTTACTGACATTCGAGAGCAGCTCCGGTGCCTTTCCACACGCTGGTAGATGATCTTTGACCCAAAGCAGAGACGCACACATATAATCCACAGATATGTCCTCCGATCACGGCTGCAGCTGATCTCAGATGTGAATGAAATCGATGCCTAGTTCCTCCAACTTCCAATCAATCTCATTCAACAAATGACGAAACTCCAAAAGCAAAAATAGGTAAACTCAGTTCCTTTGAGTAAATGCAAAGTTTTTGACTAAATGTAGCAGCCAAGTCTATTACTTTAAGCAGCTGATGGCTGCTGGAAGGTGCTTGTTAAAGGACGCGCTTGTTTGCATTGTTATTCACTGCAATGTCCACACCAAGTTAATATGCTTACATTGTAGATTTATTTTACTGTGACTGGTCCTCATTTCTAGTAAGCAAGAGTCCAACAAACAGTCAATAAATCCACAGTTCCAAATCCTTCACCAGTACAGATTTCCTCAGCATGGCATATAATAACAGTGTAGCATAGCTTAGGTCAAAAAAACTGTGTGCACCTTCCTCCAGCAACACATGTCACCTAAAGGAAGGTTCCTACCTATATTCAACCACCAATTACCCAAAAGAGAGACCCTACTGGACACACACTTACATAAGGTTTAAAATAAAGACAAAATGGCTCTTACAATGTATGTATGTATGTATGTATGTATGTATGTATGTATGTATGTGTATATATATTCCAGAATATTTTTTATGTTTTTGCCATTTTATTGGGTATCATGACAAAATAATTATTTGTATAAATTTAATTTCTCACATTGTGTCCTTATAATTCATTTTGGAGTGAAATTCCATTTTAAAGGAATAGTTTACCCAAAAATTAAAGTTCTGTCATCATTCACTCACCCTCAAGTTGTTCCAAACCTCTATGAGTTTCTTTCTTCTGCTGAAAGCAGCACCCATTGACTTCTGTAGAAGGGGAAAAATACTATGGAAGTCAATGGCTGCCTTCTGGTTACCAAGTTTCTTCAAAATATCTTCTCTTGTGTTCAGCAGAGGAAAGAAACTCATAGGTTTGGAACAAAGTGAGTATAGCATAAAAGACATAATTTTTATTTTTGGGTGAACAATCCCTTTAACACTCATCCTTTTTATTCTTGCATTAAAATGAAAGTATACACTAGAATATAGATAGATAGATAGATAGATAGATAGATAGATAGATAGATAGATAGATAGATAGATAGATAGATAGATAGATAGATAGATAGATAGATAGATAGATAGATAGATAGATAGATAGATAGATAGATAGATAGATAGATAGATAGATAGATAGATAGATAGATAGATAGATAGATAAAAAATACTATTAACATTAGACTTATTATTGTTATGAGACATAAATCAGTGCGAATAGTTTACTGGCCAGGGAAGAGACTGTGTCCCTTTTAAGGTACTACTAATCCCAAGATTCTCGGAGGAGGTCCATGATTTCCGGGAATAGTGTTGCCAGTGGGAAGGTGCGCGCAGAGGGACCTGTTGGAAATGACGGGAGCAGAAATCCTGTTTCACAAAAGAAATCACAACAAACAACCCGGGGTCTAAGGCAGAGAGCAGCGAGCCGGCGGAAAACAGGGTGTGTGTGAACTATAAACAAGAAATGTCATCGCTGAATCTTTAGGTGTTTAGCCGGTTAGCACGTTAGCTCGCTCCACACCTAGTCGGCTCATTTGGGCACCTCAGTGGACACACGAAACAAACATATTTCCCCTCATATAGCACATGTCATGGGGAATTCTTGTCTAGATGGCATATTTCAGAGGTCTCGCCATGTTTATAATAATTAGGGGTTCAGTTGCTTCGCCAGAGAGACATTAGCTGCCTAATTAGCTGTTAATCTGCCCACTGACCCACATTCCGTCGCTATGAATAACTAACCTGCGTTTAACTATTTAGGTGTTATTAACATTCAAATTAAAATTCATAAATAGTTGGTGAGTTAATGGTAGTGAGTAGCACTTAACTTAAATGTAAGTTAGCTGTTTTGTTTCCTTAACAGCGGTTTAGTGTGTTTAATGATTAATGTTTAACATATTTTAATAATTATTAATAAGCATACATTTAATGAGAAATACTCGTTGATATTAATATTTATAGTGTGATTTATTTTGGTAATATTGTTATGGTTTATCTCAGGTAATGCTCAATGGAGACGCTCATGAGTGCCGTGGCCCCGCGTGCACCGGCGACGGTCAAGCGGGTGTCCGAGGTGGACTTCCGCTCGGGCACGACGCTGGAGCAGCTGTCGGCGCAGGTGCAGGAGCTCGTGCAGCTGGAACAGGGCGAGTTCGGTGACCAGACCGCGCTCGAGGTGCACACGGCCAAAGACTTCATCTTTAATATGTTGGGTGAGGATACCACAGTGAACACACATATAACATAAACAACATATTGGACTTATTGGTTGGGATTTAAAATATTTAAGGATTAAAAGGGATTTAAGGAAATAAGGATGGTAAAAGTTCCAGTTCTATTGTAGTTATGAAGTAAACTATTTGCAAATAATATATATATGTAAATATGCACACTCACTCTTATTTTTCTGCCTAAAATGTAAAAATGCTAAACGTTTCTAGTCACATCATCATGATTTACATAAATGTCAGAACGATACAATGTTAATATCAAGTAGTTTGCATCACTCGATACTACTATTGGTCGCTGAATGTTTTTACCCTAAAACACTTGTCAAATATTAAAGCTGCAGTTGGTAACTTTTGTAAAAATGTTTTTTTTTTTTACAAATTTGTTAAACCTGTCATTATGTCCTGACAGTAGAATATGAGACAGTTCAAAATCAAGCTCCCCTGGCTCCTCCCAGTGGTCCTATTGCCATTTGCAGAAACAACCAATCAGAGCCAGGAGGAGTGTCTTATCACTGTCAATCAAGCTCGTGCGCGCTGATCACGCACAGCGCGTACAGCGGATCAAACAATCCAACTGCCAATTTCTCGAGTAGCACATGCTCCTAAATAAAGACGGATAAATCAAAAAAGACAAAAAGAAAGAATTAGGTAGAGCCCGAAATAAAAAAGGGGAAATATCGGAGTGGCTTTTCCAAAGTGGAGGGAGCTACGTGTCCTGACAGGATTAAAAACCGATGCAGAGTTAGCCACGCCCCCTGCCTGATGCTCCACACACACCACGGCTTCCTCTTCTCCCCGCCCGTTGACTCCTTGAAGTCGCTGTGGGTGTGAATTCCTCGTCGGAGCCCATTGTCTCAAAACTCCAGCCGCATAACATACAGGTAAAATGGCACGCACTGTGCAAAGCAACTATTGAGACCTACTAATTCACTGGCTTGTCATGTTGCTGAAATAATGTACTAGCAAACCTTATTTAGCATTGCATATTGATAGAATAATTACTTGCATACTGTAACGTTAGTTACCGTTATATTATCTTACTAGCTATTATAGAAATAGTGCAACGTCATAAAGTTACATTACATGTATTGCAAATTACGTAATGTTTTGAGGACCAAGTTTGTAGTCAAAGTATGGGCAGGCCATAGTCAATGCAAATCATATTGTTGATGTTTCGTCCGTACCAGTGAATGTGCTTAGTGAACTGTTTATCCGCCGTTATCGGTGGCGCTGCTTGCGTACTAGCCTTTGTGCGCGTTCACGTGTTCACATTGTGCTGGGGGAGGAGCTGTGAATGGAGGGCTAGCAGCAGAGAGCAAGGGGGAGTGACCTGTGAGTTGTGCTTGTTCAAATATTCAGGCTAAGTCAATGATTTTTAAAAACTCCCTACTGCAGCTTTAAATGTTTAGCTACTTACGTCTTACGACGTAATCTTTCACTGCTCTAATTAAAGTGTTGCGTTGGAATTCGCACTAAAGCCGGGTACACACTGCGATTTTAGCCACAATTTCCATTGCAGATAGTACCTCCACAATAGTACCTGGACGTCATAGCGACGCCGCAGGAAACTGCCGCGACATAATCTTCTGCGTGACACACACCAGCTACTTACACACACAGGACAATGGAGGAAATCGAGTTGTTAGGGGTTAACAGTTCAGACCCAGAGACCAGTAGTGAAGAATGAAGACCAAGAGTCAGGAGTGCAATTAATTAAAGACAAAATTTACTTAAGAATAGTTTGCAGTTTCATCAGCAGAAGCCAGCTTCAAGTCTCACAAGGAATTCATAGGCTGCGCTTCCTCTCTACCGGTCTCGTCCTACCAAACATACAATTGTCCCAACAGTTATACTGTTTTCAAGCTCTAGCCACGCCATTATTGCAAGGTGTATGATTCTGATTGGCTCAGAGAAAATGCACAGTCATGGTAAATTTCCACACATGGTCAGTTAATCAGATGCACGTGTCCATACACGTCACCTATTGACCCGTTCAGTAACCTTCCAGGTCTGGAGCAGGCACCAGCTTGTCCAGAAAAACAAGTCCACCCCATCATCTCAGGGAGCCCATTGTCCCACTCCAATACTGATCTGTAACCCAGAATACTGCGCACATACACTGATACAGTCTCTTCAAGGTTGGAGCTGATTAAGCTCCGATCCAAAATGTTCCCAAACATACTGATAGCATGTGCTTTCTCTTAGTGAGAGGTACAGACAATAGTAGAGGCAATATTCATCTTGATTCTTTAGTGTTTCAGTAAAAGGAAATATAAAATGAATAAAATATAATAAAAATGAAAGACCAATCCATATTTAATCTCTGGAAGCCGGGCTAAGTGATCAAACACTGTTACTGCACTCCCAGCATGTTAGGGGCTGTTACACACATCAACATGTAGCTATCATGTGTTTAGGCCAGACGCCACTCAAACACCAAATACAAACTTTGGAAAACATACAAGAAGAACAAACTCAACTCAACTGGAATTAATCATTAGAAATAGGAGGATAAATATTATTTAAGGCTTTGATTATGAATTTAATTAGGCTATTTACAGGTATATTGAAGCGGCAGGGGATTTCAGAATCCCCCTTCAGAGTGTGTGCTGTTTTTGATCCTCGTGATGTGGCTGTTTCTCACAGCAAGAAGACAAACGTTGTTTCAGGAGAGGCTGAGGCCAGCAAAACGAAACACTGCTGAAAAAAACAGGAGAGTTTGGGAATTACTCGTGCAATGATGACGCAGTGAATAGTGACGATTCTCTCTGACCAATCACATTTTAGTATCGCCTCAGAACCTCGCCGGTGATGATATATGAAAAAAAGTATCTGGAAGCAGGTACAACTTTTACACAGTGGAAAACCAAACAAAGGCGAGTCGGGTCGAGTCGAGGCGAGCTGGTACTGTGAAGTGGAAAAGCGCCATTAGACCACCGAGGCAGACCAACCTAAACATTTTACATGTTCATCCTAGCAACAAACACAGCGGCTTGTAATGGAGTACAGCAGAGCAGCTACAAGATTATTAAATATTGGGGACCTCAATGTCTATGCTGGTTATGTCCTGGTAAACACTACATTATATGGACAAAATGTCCCCACAAAGAGGGCAATATTCAGTCCCTGTTCTTGTGAGGACATTTTTGTTCCCCATGAGGAAAACAGCTTATAAATCATATAAAGTCATGTTTTTTGTAAACATGCAGAACGTTTTCTGTGATGGGTAGGGTAAGTGTAAGGGGGTTAGTACAGTATAAAAATCATTATTTCAATAGAAAGTCCCCATAAAACATTAAAGACACAACATATAGCGTTACACCAGTGGAATGCCCACCAACAGTGCACATTTTGCATGTCTCCTCAATCAAACACACCTGATTCAGGTCATCAGCTCATTAGTAGTGACTCCAAAACCTGCTGTGGGTGTGTCAGACAAAGGAGACATGCAAAATGTGCACTGTTGGTGGGTGGTTGGGAAATTCTGTCCAATTATTATCATATTTATAGCTGATTAGGCAAAGTGAGCGCATTAAAACCCCCATGGTATACATGTAGGTATGGCCAACTTCCATACTTTTTATAAAACAGATGTAAGAGACTCAATATGCCATGTGCTAACTGTACATCTAAGCTTTATTTATCCAGGTCTCTGAATCCGAGCTTGACCCAAGTGCAGCTGTTTGTCCAGCAGGTGTCTCTAGTTCTCCTTGTTATTTTTCCCACCAGATCTCCCCCAACACCCTTTTCAAATCTCTTGCGCTCTCTCGTCACCATGTACACACACTAAATGTCATCACTTTTTTTTTTGTATGACACAAGTGAGGGAGAGAGATTTGCAGAACTGTATTGTTCTCTGAAAACATCACTGGAGCCGCTTCACGTAATCCTGTCAAATGCTGGATTTGACAGTTTCTCTTTTTCTCTCTCGTTCTGTTATTTTCTTTCCCTCGCCTGCTGTTTTTTATAGCCGTAGCCTGTTCTCTCCTCCGTAGGAAACCTTTTAGCCTGTAGCTCTCTTCTGTTCATGTTTCATTGTTCCCTGTGAATCATCTTGTTTTGTTTGTCGTTTACTTTTGGACCTTTGTTTACTGACATGGATAGATGGATTTTTTTTTTTCTGCTATCCTGTCAGTCCATCGTTTGTGTTTCTTTTTGCCTGCCTCCTGTTGCTTCTCCCTTTCTTTCTCGTCTTGCTCTCGTCCCTCGCTGTTCAGCCAAAAGTTTCCTACTTATTTTTTCTCATTTGCTGTTTCCGTCTCTCACTCTCTAAAATATGCAGAGCGTTTCAAAGCGACATCCATCACACACCTACTGAGAGTGATGGGTAGACAGCTTTTTATTTCTATGCCGGGTAGGCTGCTCCTCAGCATTCATTTTGTATATTTTATGCACAGTCTGATTGAAAAACTGATGATCCACGTTTGTTGACCCTTACCTGTCCATGAGTTTTTCAATGTTAAGTCTCTTCAGAAGTCCTGAATAGATTCTTGCAATGCGAGTGCCATTGATCAATAATTCATCATGATTTCTGTTTCCATACCTCCATGACCTGCACGCATTAACATACCATCTGCATGCCAGCCTCGAGACTCACTACGATCCTGCGAACATATTCCTCCCAGAGGAGCTAATTAAACTGAAACGGTGTTAAAAATGTAAAGGACAAAGGGGATCATGGTTATTGTTGAAAAACAAAAAGCACTCCGCTTCACTGTCCCGGTGTGAAGGTCACAGTGTCCCTGAAACAAACACCATAAACAATTTTGTATGTCAATGGGTCTCATTCATTAATAATTGCGTACATTATATACGCACATTTGAACTTCTCATTAAAACTTTCCGCCTAATTCACAACATGTGCACACACACGTGAATTTCATGTTAGGGATAATTCACCCAAAAATAAAAATTAACTCTAAAACTGTTCCAAACCTGTTTAAATGTGTTTGTTCTGCTGTACACAAAGGAAGTTATTTGGAAGAATGTTGGTAACCAAATCTCGGATCCCATTGACTATCATAGTAGAACAAAAAAATAAATAAAAAAAAAAAGGTCAATGGGGCCTGAGAATTATTGGAATTTTGATCATTTTCCATGTGGCACACCTGTGTATCCTGGTTGGGAATAAATGTGTTTATATATATTTTAAAGGTCCTGTTTTTCGTGATCCCATTTTTCAAACTTTAGTTAGTGTGTAATGTTGCTGTTAGAGCATAAATAATACCTGTAAAATTATAAAGCTCAAAGTTCAATGCCAAGCGAGATATTTTATTTAACAGAAGTTCCCTTTCAAAGCCTACAGCGAACGGCCGGTTTGGACTACACCCCTGCACTTCCTGCTTTAATGATGTCACTAGAACAGTTTGTTGACTAAGCTCCGCCCACAAGAATACGCAAAAAGGGGGCGTGGTTTTGTTGCTCTCCCACATGGAGAAGAGGAAGTGTTGCGTTTGAGGCGATGTCATCGAGACGCTGTTATTTTCATCCCAATTTGTAACAGCCAAACGTAAAAGTATGACAACTACTAAATAAACAGGTTACCATTGTGAAACATCCTGCAAACGTCTTTCTTGAACAGGTTCTTGAACCGGGTCTGATTCTGGCTCAAATTGATACGGTAATATAGACATGTCTACAATAACATTGAGTGCATGCATCTCCTCGTTATGGTAAGAGGCGTGACCTTTCCGGGCAACGTGCGCTAAGCTGCTGTCCAATCACAACACGGGAACCGCTGGCCCAATCAGAACTCCTTACGTATTTCTGAAGGAGGGACTTCATAGAACAAGGAAATCATCAGGCCGTTTTTAGGACAGTGAAAACAGCGGTATACAGATAAGTAAATTGTGTGAAAAATACTGTTTTTTTACACACGAAACATGAACACATTATATTGCAGACTGTAAACACAATCAAAGCTTCAAAAACACAGGAAAAACGGGACCTTTAACACATGCGATTCATTTTTTCAGTTTGACCCGTAAAATATTTAATGCAATTAACGCACCATCCGTTTTTTTTCTATCATCCTTTGGCTAGTGTTACATGATATGATCATGCTCTTATTCATGCTAATGCTTTTAAGCCATTCAAGCGTGACAAGACAAGAGAGAACGCGCTGTCTGTGAACGTCCTGAAAGACACGCGCCAGAATCGAGTTCTCCTTCACACTTGAGCAAACACACAATAATTATGCCAAAATGCCCGTCCTGTCGAGTATTCTCATAAGAGATTTCTTAAATGAGTGAAATAACGTCTTAAAGGAACGTAAAGAGTTGTGAGGAAATGAGATGCGCGTCACTAATGATGTCTGTCATCAAAGTTAATCAAAGAAACAGAGACAATTGAAATAAACCAATGCATCATAACCTGTCAGTGTCTTTGTCATGCCAACTTGACATTACTAAGACAACATAACCTGTCATAAACAAGACATAGTAAATTAATTATCAAACTTAAGTATTAAAATATTAAATATGATCAAAATTAAGTGTTACTCTGTCAAATTATTTTATAACAGTGTCATGAATGTTTTTCTTGACCTAAACTACAGTGGTACAATTTGAATTTGTCATTAAAATGTCATTAAAATGTCATTAAGTGTCAATACCTTCTCAAATTATTTTATAACAGTGTCATAAATAATTTTAAACTATCTATGTTGACTCTAAACATAGAGGAAATCGTCATCGAGTCATTGAAAACTCAGCTCATGCCATTATGATGGTGTCTTCGCTAGACGTATCCATGATGTAAAAAAGCATTTCAAGAAAATATATATGTGTGGGATGCTGTAATGAACTGTTTTTGCAGTGATATGGACCAAACGCTGCATGTCTTAACCCACCATTGTACTGTTTTCATTTAATTGATTTTATTTATCGAACACCTATTCATATTTTTAAGACATTTGAAATAGTCTATTATCTGACCTTCTGTTGGAGCTGGTGGAGGAAACTTTAAAAAAAACAAAAACAAAAAAAAAAAACATTATGAACTTAAAAATATATTCATGACGCTGTTATAATATAATTTATGGTTTAGGTTATGTTGTCTTGGTAACGTCAAGTTGTCATGACAAAGACACTGACAGGTTATGATGCATTGGTTTATTTCAAGTTAATCTCAAATAATGTCATCTTTACATTGAAAATGACACTTAATGACAGTTGTCATGAAGATGCATAAAAACTCCTTCATATTCATGACGTGTCATGTCAGTCTTATGCACACCCCTTCAAGTAAAGTCTTACCGTTCACTTACATTAAAAGTTATTTTTTAAAGCCTAATACATGTTAAAATAATGTAGGGAGGGAAACCCTTTCAATAATACTGTAATGTTGAATGTCTATCATTAAAAAACAATCAATTTCATTGACATATCAGTAGCTGTTTTTAGTATCAGTGATACTGGCCTTCATTCATAAAAAGATGACATTACAACAAATATTTACTGTATTTTGTTTCTACATTAAGTTGGCGAGTAAAATTAATTAATTTTAATCGTGATTAATTACAGAAAGAATTTGCATATAATTAGTTCGTTTTTTTAAATCGATTGACACACACACACACACACACACACACACCCACACACATTGCATTTAGAAAAGTTATTGATGAATCATGATTTGTTCGTGAAAACGTTCTTCTGCAGATTTTGCGCGCTCAAATTAGTGCGTACGCAGTCCAACTAAGATCCTACCAGGCCTTTCTTTTTTGCAGTCAGATTTAGGAATATATTAATGAATATGTAATATATTGCATATATTTATCAAAATGCTCCTCTACAGAGTTATTTTTTTAGCTGACGATCGAGTTTGTGGACATCGAATGGCTTTTTGAGTTTAAATGTAACATTGTTTACAAGCTGTTTTATTGACGTCTTTCACTGAGCGATTACATGACATGATACACTTCAGTAAGTTGTACAGTATCTTTCAAACATACCTTCTGATGTTTCATTCATGTTTTTTTTGTGCTGTAACTAGTAGTAAAGCAGAAGAGATGATCAGTGTCAAAGTAAAGAGCTACAAAATGGTATTTAGTAAATATCTTAATAAAATGGACAGAATTGACATATTCCTTATAAAAAATAACAGCACAAAGCATATTGTGATTTGTTGGATGGGAGGTGCTACAATGTTCTGTTCAACATAGACTAAAAGATCAATTTGAGAATTGGTATCAGTTCATCAACTGCATAAAAACATGCATCTTGTTATTAAAATCCTCAATGCTATGTTTATTTAACTGGGAAGAAGTCACAGAATGCAGTGAATGTCCTGTAGAGGTGACCGAGTCCAAACTTCAACAGACCTACATTATGTGTAACTCATGCTTTGCACGTTGGGCTCTGATATATGGTTAGTAAATGTGTATGCTAACCAGCTTCCCTTTGCCATCTGTCATGGAGAGTGATGTTTTGCATTGAAGGCATTATTAGTCTGTTTTTGTTTTAAAGTAGTCAATAATGGTGACCGTTTGAGGGAGTGATGAGTGAAATGCACCTGGTGCTGATGGCTTCTGCCTGTAGGGAGTGATTGGACATAATGAAATAAGTCATTTGCATGAACAAACTGGTAATCAGTAAAGCTGTTGCTACTTGTTTTGGACAACATGTTTTAACACCCCTAGCAAGACACTAACTTTTTTCCTTGTTTCCCTAGTGAAGGATCATCTTTAGATTATGGGTCATTAAAGCACTATTAAGTAACATCCATATGGCAGCTATACTTACAGTATTCAGTAATTGTCTTCTCAAAGCATCTTTTAAATTAGTGGATTGAATTTAAATCCAATGGGTCTGTGATAAATTATTCTAAAGAAATGCGTGTTGACCAATTTCTACCTTCATAAAATATTAAAAGGCAAGATGTTCGTTTTCATTAAAAAGATTCCACTGGAGATTTCACTTGTTAATTTTAAAGAATTTAAGGAGCTGGGCCACATCTGAAAATGAGAGCAATGGCTTGAATTGCAAAACAGAGTTGAGGGAGACTATTCATTTATATCATTTCACTCTGAAGTAGTGAGAATTATCTGCCTCAGACTGAGTTGAGGTTTAGGGAGATTTCTGACGTCTTAGGAAAAGCATCCTCTCCCTCCCTTCCTTCCTTATCTGCTTTTGTTCCTCACTCACGTCAGAAACCAATTATTTAACTAATACTGCATATTATATTTTTTTTAGTTGTATTTCTAGTGCCACAAGAAAGATCACTCTTGCACTATGACAAGGGCTCGTCCAGTAAAAGCAGTTGGTGTGGGTTTCTGCAAAAGGGATCTCACATCTGTTGTAAAGCCCTATATTCTTACTGATTTAAAGGTGCAGTAAGCAATTTCCAAGAAATACTGTTGATATTTGAAATCGAAGCCCAAACCAACAAACCCTTCCCTTCATTGCTCCACCCCCAAAGTTGCAAACACTATGGTTGGGGAATTAAAAATCAATTCCAATTCTGGAATCGGGATATTTCACCCAGAAATGAAAATTGTCATAATTTACTCACCCTCTAGTTGTTTATTTCTTCTGCTGAACACAAAAAGATACTTTGAACAGTGTCTGTAACCAAACACTTGTTGGACCCTATTGACTTATGTAGTATTTTTTTTAACTGTTTGGTTACCCATGTTCTTCAAAATATCATCTTTTGTGTTCAGCAGAAGAAATTGTTTTAGATGTTGATTTGAATTTTCATCAGCATTTTTCAGAGATTGCTTAATGCACCTTTAAAAGTATAAAATGTGTCTAAACAACTGAAAAAACAGTCCTGCATCCTAGTTATTAGTGTGCCAGAGGGCTGCACATTTGAATCTTTCAGACCTCTGGGCCTTTTGCAAGACAACTAAATGCATAAGAACTCGAGTGAAACATTTTTCACTGATGTGCTTGGGGTTGAAAATGTAAAATAATTTTAGCATTTTGAGCTTTAATTGTTTAGAACTGTGATAACGTTGCCCTCTCGTTCCCCTCACTCCTATGTCTACCCACCTCTCCATTAGTCTTTTAGTCTCCAAAGACAGGTGATAACTCTTTTTGTCATGAATATTCTTCCTCTTCACAGGCCTGGTGCAGAAGGTAGACAAGCGACTACCGGTTGCCAATGAATACCTGCTGCTGTCAGGTGGGGCCAGGGAAGGTGTTCTCGACCTTAACCCGGAGGACCTTGGTGACTACGCCAAAGGTGTTGACTACGATTTGGACTTCACTCTACTGGTGCCTGCTCTTAAACTGCATGACCGCAATCAGCCTGTGACGCTGGACATGAGGCATTCCCCACCATGCCATTCATGGCTGAGCCTGCGCCTCTGCGATCCTTCGATGCTGGCGCGTTGGCATATCTGCTGTCAAGACGAGATTAATAGAGAGAATAAAGATCTGGAAGATGAGGAGGAAGAAATTGGTGCAGCAGAAGGCTCAATGCCATCTCTGCAGCATCCTCAATCATTAGATGGATGCTATTTCTCTCCGTTGTTGGTTGCCGATTGGTTCTGGAGTGTAGTTGGAACAGCGGTGGATGAGTTGCGGCAGAATCCTCAGAGAGGGATTCCTGTTCCTGATCGCGTGGAGCGGAATGGCCCTTTAACAACGCTGATTCTCACTGCGGGAACTAGCCGTATCCTCTACGACTTGCTTCCAGTGGTGTCATTTCGTGGCTGGCCAGCCGTCGCACAGGGCTGGCTCACGACCAACCATTTCTGGGATGGTAAAATAACGGAGGAGGAGGCCATCAGTGGGTTCTACTTGCTTCCATGTTATTCTCCAGCTGCCAGCCCCTCCACCAGACCTGACCGTGAGTGGAGACTTGCCTTCTCCCGCAGTGAGGTTCAGCTAAAGAAATGCGTGCCCTACCCAATGGCACAAGCCTTCCAAGCGGCTAAAGCTGTACTGTCAAGACTGTTAGCTCGCCCACGCACCGGCCTTAGCCTCTACCACCTACGTACCTTGATGTTTTGGGCATGTGATCGCTTGCCTACCAGCTTCCTTAGCTGTCCAGATCACGAGACACCTGCACGGCTCTTCCTTGGTCTTCTTGATGACTTGACTCACTGCATTCTAGGCAAAAACTGTCCTAATTACTTCCTCCCCCAGTGCAACATGCTAGAGCACCTCACAGATGGTGCTGCCCTGTTAGTTGCGCGGAAACTTGCACATTTACGTTCTGATCCTGCAGAGCACATAAGAGCAGCTTTGGAGCAAGCTCAACAGGCATGTCAGCTCAAACGAGAGGCCGCGGGAGCTGGGAGCAATGGGCATGGGTTATCATCACCTAGCCACGGATATGGTGCAGGATCACCACAGGATGACCGGCTAGCACAGCGACTACAACAGCTGGTGACAGAAAACCCTGGCAAATCTATTTCAGTCTTCCTCAACCCAGATGACGTTTCACGCCCTCATTTCCGCATTGACGACAAGTTCTACTGAGTGGACTGAGCTGGTTTACACACTGCCCAGGGAACAGAAACCCTATATAACAGAACTTATAGAGGACACTCTGCTTCTGTATTGAACCAAATTGTAAAATTGTCTCCACATTGGTCTCGCTCAACAAGGCTGACAACAATCAAAGCACATGCTTGACACTCCAGTGAGGGTTTATCAGGCGTCACAAATGTCAGGGAGAACAAAAATAACGGGAGAGGATGGATTTTAGTAATGCGACTCAAGAATCAAAATATAATCGCATCCTGAGGAAATCCCCATTGACGGACTGCACATCAAGACTTGATACAATAATAATAATCTATAGAGTTTAAAGATTTTACCCACTACTCGATACTACTGAGAATAGAAACTACTACTACAATTTTCTTCAAAATGAGGGCAGTAGAACTGGAAAACCAACTAGGCCAAGCTACATTATGATGAAACCGAACGTTATGTTTTGTGTGTGTGTGTGGGGAAGTTTGCGGTTATTGATCACACAAACTTCTCTTTCTTTAGTCTGTCAGCTACCCTGCTTGCTCCCTTTCTCAGGTACTTTTTATTACTTTCTTTTAAATGGTGACTTTTGAGCTGGTCTAGTCAAAAACAGCATAAGCAGAAAAATAGAAAAAGACAAGTAATAACTTGCAACTCCAGGCCTTGTCCTTTATGTATAAGAAGCTGTTGTACAGCCTGTAGAAACAAATCTTTTTGAAACAAATACTGTTCAAAGGTATTTTTTTTGTTTACTTTTTCGATTAAGTTAGAAGCTGATGATAGTATTTCAAGTTTCTGAGACCGTTTTAGATGCTATATAGAGGTCGTACTTACGACACTGATTGTGTATGCTCTTGGTTCCTGATTGGATTCTAATCTAACAGTATGTGTTATAGTGGAAGGGCTTTTCTTTGCCCATTATTGCATATGTTTGAATGAAAAAAGTTAGAAGTTTTCGAAAAGGTTTTGTGGTGATAAAGGTATTCCGACACTGTGTGAACTGTACTAGAGAGAGAGAGATCAAGAGTTGGCAATAGAGGTTTAGAGAAAGGATAGAAGGAAGATGTAAAGAAACAGAGCTCGTCTCAGTGTTTTTTCGTGTGTGTGTGTGTGAAAGGGTCCTACAGTATCTCGCTCTTGCAGATTTGCATTGGTAGCTGTGGGAGGCAGAGATGGATGGAGAAAGTCAAACACGACGTCCACTGGATAGATTAGGCCGAACCAATGGGACTCCCGGGACCGCAGACATCTGCTCTGCCTCACTCATTGTCGCTTTCTGTCTCCTTCCTAAATCCTAGCCTCTTCATCGGCCTCCATCTCCATCTCTACCTCTTTCACTGTGCTCAAGGATTAAAGAACAATGTTACATGTGTATTCAGCATAAATCGCATTAGCGCCCTGTGGGAGTTGGCAGACTATTCATGTGCGCTGCTGCGTATATATACAGAGCAATCAGTAACAGCGTAGCCTTTGAATGACGGCAAAATGGCGAGGAATAGGCTTTTTCTAGTGGATTTCTTATTTCAATATGAAAAACATGCTACTGAAAAGAGATTGTGTTGTGTTGCACATGGCACAGGTAGACTACTATACATATATCTGCTGTATGCCAAGAAAAAGACACCAAAGATAGTTTAAAAGACTGATTGCTTGTATTTAAAGTTATGAAGGAAAGAGATGTATGTCTAGTGTAAATTGTCAGGGTTTGACACTGTATACCGTAAAAGGCCTATTTAGTGAGTTTAAATATTGTGAAATGCTTGAATCAATATTTGTAATGCTATTTTCAGTGATTTACTGCTTATATTATGACCGTTGTTTAGCACAATGCCTGATATCTAATGAACAGTGGTACTATGCAAAATTTCAGAATCATATCTATAAATGAGATATTAAGGCCTGCCATGCCTGTGATAATTACCAAGAGCGTTTTATACAAGGATTGCATTGGGGGAAAAATTTATGTTCCTGCCTTAGGGCATGATGAAATATTCTGGATGCATTTCAGGTGAATATCTGAAGGAAGCCAAAGCACATTCATTTTCCTTCCCAACTTTTTAATAACGTGGTCCCAGTGTTTCTTTATCTGATATCGTAGTCCCTCGGGTCATGCTGTTGAGTACAAAAGAGTTTTTCGCCCTCGAGCAATGAATGTAAACAACATTTTTTACCTCTTGAATTAATCTATTCATCTACTTAAATTCCCTGAATGGAAACAGAATGACGCATATTTAAATGGTACCAAATATTTATACATTTCATATCATTTCTCTGTCGTGCCTCAGAAGGCGTTTCTTTTTTCTGTTGTGGGGGGGGTGATTGCCCTCTTATTTCTTTTTGTGTCATTCTATGTGAGGATGCTGGTCATAGCATGAAATAAAACATTACATCTATATGAAGATTTGTACTGTTTATATTTTATATCTATGAATGCTGCATATCTCAAGCCTTTGATACAAGACATTATCTGTACTCTAAAGACCAATTCCAGACAGTTAGGTTCAATTATATCTGGTAGTAACTCATCTAATTAAAGCTGTGAGCAGCGATGAAAGGGCCCTCGCACCCGGGACCACCTCCACCCGGTGGCCTCAGGAAAACAGCCAATAGTGGGCGACATGCATTTAATGGGTAAATATAGGAGAAATATGGCAAAGTCACTTCAATGTGCCACATTTCCTGCTGCCAGAAGGTGGCGCTTTGACTGTAACTGAATATTGCCATGTAGATGTCTTTATTATCAAACGTGGAGTTTGGGGCAGATCGGACATTGTATGCCCGAGTTACAACAACTTCCCGAGAAACATAAAAAAACTCAGGGAAAACTCAAGATCTTCGTAACTTAACATTTTAAAGGCCTTTTTGAATAGAATGACTAAAATATGATGGTGATCTGATTAAATCTCTAGATGGAGTTGATTAAAGTACAACGTCTGAAAATAGCAAAAATGTTCAACAATTTTGCAAAGAAATTCAACATATCTCACTTCCTGTTGGTTTTCAGATTTCGTACCAGGAGACATATTCCGAATTTCATACCTGTACGTGAAACGTAGCGGGAGGGGCACTTTGTTGAAATTTTGTAGGTGCCACTATTGAGCCATTTTGCCATGCCTAATTCTGAAACTCATAACAGACGTACATTTTCACCACTTCTGACACGTGTGCAGAGTTTCGTGAGTTTTTGAGCAGGTTTAGGCCCTCAAAAAAACGATTCATTTTGGAGAAGAAGAAGAAGAAGAAAAGGAGTAAGTCCAAAAGGGTCCTCAGTCCATCGGTGCTCGGGCCCTAAAATAGTCAGTTGTCACGCGCTGGCTTGACGTGATAATCTAAAACGATATGCTTGATGCAGAACAACGATGAACTCACATTTAATAAACACCAGGAACTATCATAGTCAAACACGAAACCATCACAAGACATTGAACAGAAGATAACTGAGGCTTTATACACAGGATGACAAGGGGCTGATGAGGGACAAGATTTTATTTCTGGAAGATTTAGAATAACCCTACAAATAAAGCCCGTTCACACCAAGGACGAAAACTATAACGATAAAGATAAAGTTCTAAATATAAAAGAGTCTGCACCACAACT
This sequence comes from Gobiocypris rarus, assembly GCA_023029165.1. Lineage (NCBI taxonomy): Eukaryota > Metazoa > Chordata > Actinopteri > Cypriniformes > Gobionidae > Gobiocypris > Gobiocypris rarus. Next base: position 50,058,290 of record CM040912.1, on the reverse strand, counting down.
GTAACATTGACAGCCAATCAGAATCCATCCTGCTTTAAAGAGCTCAAGCATTTAAAGTGGCAGACGACAAAACTGCAGCGCGCGCTTAGAATAAACTGAACGTTATTGTTATAGTTATCTTCATAGTTATTGTTCTTGGTGTGGCTGGGCCTCTAGTCTAGAAGTCTCAGATTCAGTGGCCTCTCAATGTGCAATACAATGTTTGTGCAACAGAGGACGCTGTTTGACCACAAAGTGTTAGCTTTATCCACCACCCTCCATTCTGTACCGATTCTCACTCAGGAGCTGTAGTTCAGAAGACACTGTAACTCTCATATCTCTCCTCAGTCTCCCAACACATTATTCTGTACATGTATATAGATAGAAACGCAGGTATACACAGTGGAGTCCAAAAAGTGCATGGAAATAAAGTACAAAGATATGATTTAAAATGCAGAAGAAATATTTAAGATTCAGCACACTTTCTAAGTCACTGATGATGAAGTTTACCATGTCAACTCTAGAATAACATGGATTTGCACAAACGTGGAGTCCATGACATCTCGAGTGCTGCTGTCTTTGAAGCAAAGGGGAGACATGCATACCATTCAATTCAACTTTCCCTCAAATCATTTGGAATAGAAAAATATGTATTAGAGAAGAATCCAAATAGAAGTGTGTCAGACTTTTGGACCTCGCTATTGTCGATTACAGTTTACTAAACCGACCCTTACCATAATAAACTTGTTTTAGCATTTTAGATATGAATTTAAAACATTACGTATGACATTTCATATCCTCTGAGATAGCCAAATCTGCTCACACACGTTCATCTCAGCTGACTCACACACTCCTGTTAGCCAACATGTGATCGTATGTCAAGATGTGTATGTTCGAGGCTGATTTAGCTGCAATACAAATTTAATGCAAATGAATTTACTGACTCTAGTTCTTATTACTTAAATATAGTACGTGTTTCATAATTTAAGGCTGTATGTGGTAAGCGTAGCAGTGGCTGAAGGGCACTTTGATTGTGGTTGATGGATTGATGAATGAATGATGTTAAGCCAATGCTGAAGAGCTTCAGACACTTCTGAGAAAGATGATGAAGTTGCAGCCTCATATTTTCCCACACACACACACACACACACAGTCTCGCTGATACCTCAGCAGTCTGTCCCGTTTCATAAAGAGGATTACACATCAGGCACGAGGGGATTTCCTGGAATGGGACACTCACATCCTGTCTGCCGCCTGTCTGTCAATCATTCAGTCGTCGCTATTGCCGGACATTGCTCCACTGCAAACAGCAACTTGATTCATCCCCCTCAAGGTTACGCAGGGGACAGATGTGAGATTTGATCCTCCAGGGTCACTAAGGGGAGGGGCATCTCTCTGTTTTTGCCCTGCTTGTGTAATTTGTTTCGGTATTCTTGGCATGATGTGTTGATCCTAACGGAATTAATATAAATGACAGTGATCTCTCTCTCTCTCCCCTCCATCCCTTGATTTAGTGTAGTCATTAAACAGAAATTGAAGGCTCGCGGGGGCCAAATCAGTTCTAATTCTGGTGATGACAAAAAATATGAACCTGACAAAAAACATTAACAACTGTTTTGCATGATGAAAATGGTGGTGATAAATGGTCTGGGGTGCGTTTCCCGAAAGCATTGTGAGCCTGTGTGGATCCATCGGTGCCAGCGGTTTCTATGGGAAACGATGCTTTTGGGAAACGCAGCCCTGGATTGTTTTGCACTGGAGGAACAGCTCTCACGATCATTAAGAAACATTTGTGTACGCAACTTTTCCTCAAGCACTCGAGTCACAGTTATAGTCATTTTTTTTCTGTACTCCTTTGTGAAACTGAGCCCCCTCTTAATGTGTGCTCATAGCTGGATCTGCACTTGCTTGTACGCTTCCGGCCAACTTTGTATCGCAGTATGCCTAATGTTAATATTTCCCTTTGATTAATAGTTTTTGTTGTATTATTCCTCACTTGCAATTCACTCTGGAGAAAAGCATTTGCTAAAGTAAAAATCTGAGTATTTAAAATGCAGGTGGTCTTATAGAGATGCAGTATTACTGTATTACAATCTACACTCACCTAAAGGATTATTAGGAGCACCATACTAATACTGTGTTTGACCCCCTTTGGCCTTCAGAACTGCCTTAATTCTACGTGGCATTGATTCAACAAGGTGCTGAAAGCATTCTTTAGAAATGTTGGCCCATATTGATAGGATAGCATCTTGCAGTTGATGGAGATTTGTGGGATGCACATCCAGGGCATGAAGATGCTCCACCACATCCCAAAGATGCTCTATGCATTGAAGCAACTGCCATGTGATTGGTTGATTAGATAATTGCATTAATGAGAAATTGAGAAATTGGTATCGGCTGTTTCATTCAGCATCACGTATGCAAACTTTCTATGAGGGTTTTAAAGGGATAGTTCACCCAAAAAGGACAAATCTGTCATTAATTATTCTTTTTCACCTTCGTTCCAAACCTGTAAGACTGTTCATCTTCAGAACACAAATGAAGATCTTGTTAATAAAATCTGTTGCAACCATAGGCGTAATTTTCGGCGTATTTACATGTCCCCGCCACTTTTTGCCAGGCTCGATATTATCCCCACCACTTTTTAAAAGTAATTGAAAAATAGATTGCGGAAGGTGTGTATTAAGCAAAAGCGCGCTCTAGAAATCATCATTCTTCATAATCTAATTCATTCATTTAACAATTTTTTTCACCGGTCAGAAGCTTTTCAACGTCCTCAACGATGAATATTACATCTCGTTGTGAAGCTGCCGCGAGACACGCGATATGCGCGTCATGGGAAGTAGTTTCCTTTTCTTATAATTAGTCTACAGATTCCTGTTCGTTACCTTTCAATTCGCAAGGTTCGTATTGTTTGGATACTGTTTCAAGATTGAAATATTTTATTTGAGAAAATGAATGCTTCAGCAAGAACCAATGAGGTTTATTCTCGTGTTACGCATCACGCTTGACCTTCCTCAAAACCAATGAGGTTCATTCTCATGTTACGCATCACGCTTGAGCTTCAGCAAGAACCAATGAGGTTCATTCTCGTGTTACGCATCACGCTTGAGCTTCAGCAAGAACCAATGAGGTTCATTCTCGTGTTACGCATCACGCTTTGAGTTTCAGCAAGAACCAATGAGGTTCATTCTTGTGTTACGCATCACGCTTGAGCTTCCGCAAGAACCAATGAGGTTCATTCTAGTGTTACGCATCACGCTTTGAGTTTCAGCAAGAACCAATGAGGTTTATTCTCGTGTTACGCATCACGTTTGAGCTACAGCAAGAACCAATGAGGTTCATTCTCTGTAATTTATTTGAAACTGCACTTCATTTTTAGAAACAGTATTTGTTTTCGAAACCTATCCAAGCAACTTCAAAACTAGACATTGCTAGCATACAGCAATTTCAAACCGTGTTTTATTTTTACTGCAGTTTTAAGGAGAAAATACTCAGCAATGGTGTTGACTTGTGAATTTGCACATGGTTTGTCTTAAAGCATAATAAAATTGCCAAATAGACATATAAACAATATTAAAAGCGTGATTTTCACCACAGGGGGTCTTTAAGACAGTCTTAACATGGCCCCAGGCAAAGACTTGTTAAAAACGAGAATTTGAAATGTATCTGTCCTTAAACATCACACAGAAGGTTGATCCTTTATGTCGGTCAGATAGCTTCTTGATGTATTATTGGGCTTGTATTGCAGATAAGTAATTTGAAAACATCATTAAACTATTTTGCATTTGAAAGATCTGAAGCTTTTAAAACCGCCTGTCAGACTACAGGCTAATCATTGCAATCAATATCGCCAGCCATGATGATTATTCTGCACCAATAACTCCGAATAAACCGACGACTGATAAAGAAACGGCACGTTTGCCAGTGCACCGACAGGTTGATCAGGTGATGTTAACCGGTGCTTATCTCTAGCAGGCTGAGAAATTCAGCAAAGCAGAATTGTGAAACATTTTGTTTAAATGAATATAACTTGAAATTCATTAAGTTACCAGTGTCTGTTTCTTTGCACAGTCAAAGAACACTGTCTGAGGTCTCTAACAATCTGGGATTGAATGTTGGGAAAATGCAGCGCTGTGGTTTACCAGCTAATGCAGCATGAAGCTCTTATTTGTAAACACAGCAAGTGTATTTGATGCCCGTAGGGAGCTGGTGTGGTTTGTATTAACGTAAGCGTATTGATTGTAACATTATCACATTTAGTCCATTAGCCACTGCTGGCGCGGCTGGACTTGCCGGGTCTCACAGGGCATTAACCAGTGTGCATGGGTGTTCGAAAAGATTGGACTATTGAGGTAAAGTCATCAGCCCATGAGCATTTATATATAGCATGCACACACTCACAGGGCCGTAGCTAATGAGGTGAATGCTGGGAATTATTCTGTAGAGGCCCACAACAATTCCAGAAGGATTAAGTATATTAGGATCCAGTATAACTAATTGAAAGTATTTTATGTCACCATAAATAAAAATAAAATAAAAAACTGTGCTCTATGTTATCTGTATGTAGGCTATTCATCCTCCAGAAAAGTCTGATCCTCTTCTCTGCAGTGCCTTCTGAAACTGAACGGACAAGAGTTTTCCCGCGGATACTGTGTCATGTTGACAGGAAAGAAATGAAAATCTGCTCCCGCTTCAAAGAATCAAAGGAATGAGAAAGAGGCCAGAAACCGTGTAAGGGTTTATCAAACATTCATTTATAATAGTAACAGACAAGTTATGTTCCCACACAGGTCAGATAAAAGATGTCTGGGTTTACCACTCTGTCATATGATTTTTTTTTTCTTATCCTTCTCATGCATTTATCAGAAAATAAAAGAAAAAAAGACTTACGATACTTACAATAAGGTTTGATTTGTTGCATTTATTAATCTTTATGCATTATGAACAATCTAGAGCTCATATGCTATTACACAAGCAATTTTGCATTAAAGGAAATAAAAGATAGTGCATCGGAACAAGCTGCACAACACACTTATAGCCAATCAGCAGAAGGGGCGTGTCCACCCATGATGGGGAGTAGAGCGTGAGCCAGTCAGCAGTAGGGGGCATGTCCACCCATGATGGGGAGGAGAGCGTGAGCCAATCAGCAGTAGGGGGCATGTCCACCCATGATGGGGAGGAGTGAGTGAGCCAATCAGCAGTAGTGGGCATGTCCACCCATGATGGAGAGGAGAGAGTGAACCAATCAGCAGAAGGGGGCATGTCCACCCATGATGGGGAGGAGAGAGAGTGAGCCAATCAGCAGTAGGGGGCGTGTCCACCCATGATGGGGAGGAGAGAGAGTGAGCCAATCAGCAGTAGGGGCGTGTCCACCCATGATGGAGAGGAGAGAGGAGCCAATCAGCAGTAGTGGGCATGTCCACCCATGATGGAGAGGAGAGAGTGAGCCAATCAGCAGAAGGGGGCATCTTCACCCATGATTGAGAGGAGAGAGAGTGAGCCAATCAGCAGTAGGGGGCATGTCCACCCATGATGGGGAGGAGAGAGAGTGAGCCAATCAGCAGTAGGGGGCATCTTCACCCGTGATGGAGAGGAGAGAGTGAACCAATCAGCAGAAGGGGGCATGTCCACCCATGATGGGGAGGAGAGAGAGTGAGCCAATCAGCAGTAGGGGGCGTGTCCACCCATGATGGGGAGGAGAGAGCGAGCCAATCAGTTGTAGGGGCATGTCCACCCATGATGGGTGAGGAGAGAGAGTGAGTGAGCCAATCAGCAGAAGGGGGCATCTTCACCCATGATGGAGAGGAGAGAGAGTGAGCCAATCAGCAGTAGGGGCATGTCCACCCATGATGGAGAGGAGAGAGTGAGCCATTCAGCAGAAGGGGGCATGTCCACCCATGATGGGGAGGGAGAGAGAGTGAGCCAATCAGCAGTAGGGGGCATGTCCACCCATGATGGGGAGGAGAGAGAGTGAGCCAATCAGCAGCAGAAGGGGGCATGTCCGCCCATGATGGGGAGGAGAGAGTGAGCCAATCAGCATTAGGGGGCATGTCCATCCATGATGGGTGAGGAGAGAGAGGAGTGAGCCAATCAGCAGAAGGGGGCATGTCCACCCATGATGGGGAGGAGAGGAGCCAATCAGCAGTAGGGGGCATGTCCACCCATGATGGGGAGGAGAGCGTGAGCCAATCAGCAGTAGGGGGCATGTCCACCCATGATGGGGAGGAGTGAGTGAGCCAATCAGCAGTAGTGGGCATGTCCACCCATGATGGAGAGGAGAGAGTGAACCAATCAGCAGAAGGGGGCATGTCCACCCATGATGGGGAGGAGAGAGAGTGAGCCAATCAGCAGTAGGGGGCGTGTCCACCCATGATGGGGAGGAGAGAGCGAGCCAATCAGTTGTAGGGGGCATGTCCACCCATGATGGAGAGGAGAGAGTGAGCCAATCAGCAGAAGGGGGCATCTTCACCCATGATGGAGAGGAGAGAGAGTGAGCCAATCAGCAGTAGGGGGCATGTCCACCCATGATGGGGAGGAGAGAGTAAGCCAATCAGCATTAGGGGGCATGTCCACCCATGATGGGGAGGAGAGAGTAAGCCAATCAGCATTAGGGGGCATGTCCACCCATGATGGAGAGGAGAGAGTGAGCCATTCAGCAGAAGGGGGCATGTCCACCCATGATGGAGAGGAGAGAGTGAGCCAATCAGCAGTAGGGGGCATGTCCACCCATGATGGGGAGGAGAGAGAGTGAGCCAATCAGCAGAAGGGGGCATGTCCACCCATGATGGGGAGGAGAGAGTGAGCCAATCAGCATTAGGGGGCATGTCCATCCATGATGGGTGAGGAGAGAGAGTGAGTGAGCCAATCAGCAGAAGGGGGCATGTCCACCCATGATGGGGAGGAGAGTGAGCCAATCAGCAGTAGGGGGTGTGTCCACTCATGATGGGGGAGTAAAGAGAGTGACCCAATCAACAGTAGGGTGTGTCTACTCATGAAGGGGGAGAAGAGTAAAGGCTTGTTCGAATGCAGTTGCTCAAAATCGGCTGTGAAAGCCTTGTTGAAAAAGCTCAGAGGAATATCACAGGAAAAGAGTTTTGATCAGGCCAGAGCTTTTGGGGGTGGAGCAATGAAGGGAGGGGTGTGTTTGTTTGGGTTGATTTCAAATATCAAAAGTGTTTCTCAGAAATTGCTTACTGTACCTTTAAACAGTCTCAGAAACAAGGAGTAATTAAAACTTCAACATAACACCAATAGAGACAAGATGAGACCATAATCACTGAAGTATGTGTCACAGTATTCACTGGAGTTTCTCAGAACTTAATAAAAACAAAAGGTGTGGATATGTGTTTATGGTGGATAGTATTCACTAGTCTTCATCTAGACAGCATAAGGAAAATGGCATGCTTGTGGTGCGCAAGTTTTCTCTACGGTACATCTGCTGTGACTGGAGGCAACAGAAGGCAGAGGCTGACGCTTCATGTCTCAGCACCCTCTCCTCTGGAGGATAATGAAGTTTTAAACTCACACTCAGGCAAGCAGGAACTAATGAGCAGTGCAGGGACGCAGTCCTCCTCAGCTCCGAGCTTTACATTCAGATCACACTGTCCAAATCTCACCTCAACATCTGTAAAAAAATGAGTAGGTCCAATGATGCCTTGGCTAAACTTGTTTTGTGCAAAATATGTTAATAAAACCCCCACAGTACATTATTTATAATTTGTATTATATATATATATATATATATATACAGTCCCTGACAGTCCCTCTGGTGCCTGGGCTGGCCAATCCTGGAGCATCTTGATCTTCGCCTTGAGGAACTTTGATGTGGAGATGGAAGAATGCGATGGAGCTCCATCCTGCTGCAGAATTTGGCCTCTTTTATGGTTGAGAATATAAGAGGTAGCTAAGATTTCTTGGTATTTTAGACTATTGAAGTTGCCTTCCACCCTGCAGATCTCTCGCACACCCCCATACTGGATGTAACCCCAGACCATGATTTTTCCGTCACCAAACTTCACTGTTTTCTGGGTGAATCTCGGATCCATGCGGGCGCCAGTAGTTCTCCTGCAATATTTGCGGCGACTGTGGCATAATTCAACAGAAGATTCATCTAAAAAATCCACCTTCTGCCACTTTTCCAGCGTCCATCCTTTTAGCAGGCTGTGGGCTTTGGCAAATGCCACACAGTTTTTCAATTGTCTTTTGTTTAGTGCTGGCTTCTGGGCACTGATTCAACCATGGAGGCCATTTAGAGACAGAATCCGACAAACTGTTCTGGTTGACACAGGGACTTCAGGTGACCAGGTCTCGTGGAGCTCTACTGCAGTGGAAAATGGGCTGGCCTTGGATTTTCGAGCCAACAAACGGTCCTCTCGAACAGTTGTCTTGCAGGGTCTGCCTGACCTGGGTTTGTCATAAATGTCTCCAGTCTCTTCAAATCTTTTTTTTATCCTCTGTACTTGACGCTGAGACACTTTGAAGGTGTCTGCCACATCAGCAGTGGATCTGGTCTTCAGCCTCTTGATAATCAAAACTTTAGTCTCAGGGTGAATCTTAGGCATGTTTGCAGAGGTCTAGTTGCAGTTGATGTGAAGGTCTAGTGTACTGGGGTTCTTTTTATACACACCTGAGATCTAATTGATACAATTTTAGTCACAGGTGAAGCTCATATGACAAGGCGACAACACTTATGTCTTTGCAAAAATTCACTCAATGGGCTTTACCAAGCTGTGAATATTAGAATATTTTTTGACAGTTTCATTTTGCACTGAAACATTATTACAAAAGCTGTTGGGATTAAAATGAGCCATTTCTTGTAAAAAAATCTTGATAAGAAATATATTTCAGCGGCACTTCAGGTCAATTTGTACACAAGCGACAAGACTTTTGTCAGGGACTGTATAGTATATAATACTACTATTTACATCACATTTAATTGAGTAATATTGTGAAATATTTATAAATTAAAATAAATGTTTTCTATTTAAAAGGTTACTTCAGCGATTGACATTAAGCTATGTATCAGTAGAAACCCGGGAGTATATTCAAATTATCGTACTTTCCCCCCTCATATGACCCTGAGATGAGATAATTATGTATTTTATTTCTAGAAAAATTCCTCCAATGACGTAAATATCGTCATTTTGCGTCATCGGAGGAGTTTTTGTCCAGAGGCTAAAGACTACAGCCAGCAGGAGGCGCTATTTCCACATGTTTTCAACATCACACTCACAGCACTCGCCCGAGCTGCGGAGATTCATGTAAACGGAGCGGTGGAGACCAAAGTGAGTGTTTCAACTTTTCAAATGAACTTCCTATGAAAGTTAAGCCTCCAAAGAAATGAACTGAACACGCGCCAGACTGATCACGCGCTGTGAACGCGCCCGCGATTACCTCAGCTCATGTGATGAATGAGATCTGACTCCTGCTGTGTTTGTGCCGTGACACTCAATCGGCACACTCACATTATATTGAACAGACACGTTCAGTTTTTAATTGTAGTGTCTCTAACTGAAATGATTTTATGAAAATGTGGGGCAAGTGATCCAGTAATACATTAGCCTAGAGTAGGAGGGCAGCGAAGCAAGTGCATTCTGGGAATTGTTGTCTTTCATCCCCATGAGACAAAAATACATTTTCTGTGTTTTCTCAGTCTAGAAGGCACCAAATTCAAAAATAATTTCACATTTCTACTACATTAATGAACCAGTTTAAGTACATATTCATCTTCCCAGTGCTGAAGTACCCCTTTAAATATATATTAAAATTAATTACTTTGTATTTTCAGCATCATTACTCCAGTCTTCATGGTCACATGATCCTTCAGAAATCATTCTGATATGATGATTTGCTACTCAAGAAACATTTCTGATTATTATCAATGTTGAAAGCAGTTGTTTTGCCTAATATTTTTCTGGAAACTGTAATACTATTTCAGGATTCATTTATATATAGAAAGTTCCAGAGAACAGCCTTTATTTGAAACAAGATTTTTTTTTTTTTTATTGCTGAATAAAACTTTTAAAAAATTAACTTTCCCCAACATTTTTAAATCACATGAGATTATGACTCATCATATTAGACTGATGGAAATGATGGAGCAGGTACTTTTAATGGTGGCTGACATGTTGAGATTAGATGACCAGCCAATAGTTGTAAAGATGTCACTTACTGTCTTTAGTGTGTAATATTGCTGGTCTGCAAAGTCACAAAGCACAAAGTCCCTCCAGCGAGTTCTTCTCTATATCAGTGTCACTGTTCCTGAACTCCCTGAAATGCCTCGTTTAGAGTCTTGAGCTTTCTTCCGGGAACGAACACGCCACAATATTCCTCATTTAAATAATTCCCACCTAAAGCATATACGCAAAAATAAAGGGGCGGGGCCTGGTTGAGTTAGTTAGTAATGTGTTGAAACTGCAAGTTATGGTAAGGGGCGGGACATTTCCCAAACACATTCGAAACACTTGACCAATCACAACACACTGGTCCAGCTGACCAATCAGAGCACACTGTGCTTTTCAGAAGGAGGGGCTTCATAGAGACAGGAACTAAACAGAGCGTTACTGACAGACTGTGAAGAGAGGAGCTGCAACAATGGAGAATATGGGAGAAAATAAGGTGTTTTTGAAACATTCAAGCATGGAAAGTAGAGCCAATAAATTATGGCTCACTGTGAACATATTTCTAAATTGTGACTGATCCATTCGCACTGAATATTCCATGATGTTGCATCCACACCGCTTCAGTGTCAGTCTAAGTCCAAGCCTGCGTAACATAAACAAAAATGACTGAGTGCACGTTTAATTATTATATGGATAGCCTGAATAAATGAAGCACTATGAAATGACAAAGCTATATTAATGGTGAATCGCACATTGACTATAATGGAAAATCCTGGAGGAAATGCTAGATAGATGCATCTGTCAGTGCTGGCCAGATACAGATAAGACAAGGTATGAGTTTATCCAGCAACTGAGTAAATGAACTTAGTAACTACAGATGGGCTGACAGTGATAATGATCGAAATGGCTAGGCAGTAGAAAAACAGAGGAAATGTAATTCAAATAAGTCCCATTTTGTCCCCTAGGAAAACAATGGGAAGAGATGAGACTGCCAAAAGCAAGCAATCACGGAGAGAGGGAGGGAGGCAGAGAGAGAGAGAGAGAGAAAGAGAGAGAACCTACAGCAGCACATCCCAGGACAGGGAAAGATGGGGCAACATCCCGATCAATAAACTTTAATTGCATTCAGTGGAAGAAATTATCCACGTCACTATGCTCATCACTAATGCCTTCCATCCTTTTCTTATCTTATCTCCATCACATGACCTCTGACCACCAATCAGGGCCCACAGCAGCTGGGTAAATGTAACCAGGATAATACAAGATAGGCAAGTGGTTTTCAAATTGTATACGCACACACATATAGAAAAGAACCTATGAGCTACAGTGGTGGCCAAAATTATTAAAACACCCAAAAGATCTGAAAATACTGACCTTTACATATATTTCCTCTGAGAACTTCAACACTAATGTTATCCCATGCCTTCTGCAACTGAAGCCAAAGGATCTCCATTGAATGTATAATACAGTCCCTGACAAAAGTCATGTCGCTTATCTAGTTTGTAGAAACACCTGCTATTAACCTGATTTTTAATTCATTAATTGGTGTTAGAAATAGCTCATATGAAAAGCTAAAACCCTCCCAAATGATGTTTAATGCACTGAAATAAATTAGTTTCACTGAAAAATGATTTATCATTTAATCAAGACAGAAAGGTCCAATTTTGGCAAGACAAAAGTTTTGTCGCCTATACAGAAAATTAACAAATTTACTGCAAATACAAAAATATGTCAGCAAATTAAGTAGTGGTGCTGTGAGATCCAAATTTAATATCTTGTATGACTTCCATGAGCTTGAAGGACTGCATCCACGCGGTTTGGCAAGGACTCATACAATTTATTGATGAAGTCATCAGGAATAGCAAAGAAAGCAGTCTTTCATGCCTCCCAGAGTTCATCAATATTCTTTGGTTTCGTCTTCCATGCTTCCTCTTTCATCCTACCCCACATATGCTCAATGATGTTCATGTCTGGTGACTGGGCTGGCCAATCCTGGAGCATCTTGATCTTCTTCGCCTTGAGGAACTTTGATGTGGAGATGGAAGAATGCGATGAAGCACCATCCTGCTGCAGAATTTGGCCTCTTTTATGGTTGGGAATATAAGAGGTATAAGATTTCTTGGTATTTTAGACTATTGAAGTTGCCTTCCACCCTGCAGATCTCTCGCACAGACCAACCCCAGACCATGATTTTTCCGTCACCAAACTTCACTGTTTTGTGGGTGAATCTCGGATCCATGCGGGCTCCAGTAGTTCTCCTGCAATATTTGTGGCGACTGTGGTGTAATTCAACAGAAGATTAATCTGAAAAATCCACCTTCTGCCACTTTTCCAGCGTCCATCCTTTTAGCAGGCTGTGGGCTTTGGCAAATGCCACACGGTTTTTCAAATGTCTTTTGTTTAGTGCTAGCTTCTGGTGTTACGACTGCTCAGAGACAGAAGGTTGAAGATCCAAATTCAGCTTTATTAGAGGGTAATCCACAATCGTAGTCAGAAAACAGGCAAAAGGTCCAGCAATCAGTCCAATCAAGCAAACAAACAAACAGAGGAGACAGGCAAAGGGTAATCCATGGAGAAGGCAAGAAATCCAAGACCAAGAGACATGAAACCAGGGTAAATGCTCAGAGATGCAGTGTAACACTAAACAAGACTTCACAGTGACTGACAGAGTGAACATGGTTACTATAGTGTGAGCTAACAAGGTAATGGGGTGCAGGTGGATGTAATCAATAAGTGCTGATGAGTCCGGGCTAAGGATTATGGGAGATGTAGTCTATGATAGAATGACAGTCCGGGTTGGAGTGCCCTCTGGTGGTGATCGCGGGCACTCACACTGGTCAATTGTGACATCTGGGCACTGATTCGACCATGGAGGCCATTTCGAGACAGAATCCGGCAAACTGTTCTGGTTGCCACAGGGACTTCAGGTGACCAGGTCTCGTGGAGCTCTGCTGCAGTGGAAAATTGGCTGGCTTTGGATTTTCGAGCCAACAAACGGTCCTCTCGAACAGTTGTCTTGCAGGGTCTGCCTGACCTGGGTTTGTCATAAATGTCTCCAGTCTCTTCAAATCTTTTTTTAATCCTCTGTACTTGACGCTGAGACACTTTTAAGGTGTCTGCCACATCAGCTGTGGATCTGGTCTTCAGCCTCTTGATAATCAAAACTTTAGTCTCAGGGTGAATCTTAGGCATGTTTGCAGAGGTCTAGTTGCAGTTGATGTGAAGGTCTAGTGTACTGGGGTTCTTTTTATACACACCTGAGATCTAATTGATCCATTATTAGTCACAGGTGAAGCTCATATGACAAGGCGACAACACTTATGTCTTTGCAAAAATTCACTCAATGGGGTTTACCAAGCTGTAAATATTTTAATATTTTTGACAGTTTCATTTTGCACTGAAACATTATTACAAAAGCTGTTGGGATTAAAATGAGCCATTTCTTGTAAAAAAAAATCTTGATAAGAAATATATTTCAGCGGCACTTCAGTTCAATTTGTACACAAGCGACAAGACTTTTGTCAGGGACTGTAGATCTGTCCAGTTTATTTTCCAACTCGCCCCAAATGTGCTCGATGAGGTTGAGGTCCGGACTTTGAGGGGGCTAGTCCATCATTTTCAATGTTCCAGCAGATTCCTTCCGTCGCAGGTATTTACGGCAATAGATAGAAGAATGTTTCGGGTCATTGACGACTGCCAGTTGCCAAGTGTTCTAATAATTTTGGCCACCACTGTACATCACTCCTACATAGGCATATATATATGACTTATAAATGTGTGATCTGAAACGCTAAAAAAACAGTACATACATCACAAATAATGCTCCTCACACAAAGTGCAATTGCATAAGCGTACATTTGCATAAATATACATATATTTGGGTAAAAGTTCATACAAATAAAAAAAACTATTTTATCAATATCCAGTGTCCTTGATGAATAAGAATACCAAGTTTATTTATAATATTTACCATTCAAAAGTCTGGCAATTCTAGCAATGTGGTCTGTGAAGTCTAACTGATCTTCAGTCACAACTCCAAGGTTCCTGGCTGTCCTGAATGGAGTTATGGTTGATGAATCTAGCTGAATGGAGAAGTTGTAATGAAGTGTTGGGTTGGCTGAGACCACAAGTAGCTCCATCTTCGCAAGGTTTAGTTGAAGGTGTTGGTCCTCATCCAGCAAGAAATGTCTGTGAGGCAGGTTGAGATGCGAGCAGGATCATCTGGTTGGAATGAGAGGTAGAAATGTGTGTCATCAATATAGCAGTGATGGGAAAATCCATGTTTCTGAATGACAGATCCTAGTGATGACATGTAGACTGAGAAGAAAAGTGGTCCAAGCACTGAGCCCTGAGGCACCCCAGTGGCTAGATGTTGCGTTTAAGGAATAAAGTGCAATATAAAATATATTATAATAGAAAATAGTTATTTTAAGTTGTAATGCTATTTCATAATATTACTGTTTGTATTGTTTTAGCCCTCTCCACCTCTGCTAGAGCCTCTGCTCCCCGCCTCTGCGGCAGTCGAGTGCATTAAGTGTCCAACACCAAGGGGGAACACCTATCCCACAAAATCTAATGACAACTTTGAAATGATAACAAACTCAAGCACAGAAGCTCTGATATCACTGAGCGAGAGTAAGAGAGGTGAGACAGAGCCAGGGGAAAATAAGACACACGATTATAGTAGAAACTCAAATCTCTGGAAGAAAGCCTCTCAGCCTGGCTGTGTCTTTCTGATGATAGTAAACACACACAGAGAGAGTAAAAGAGAGCGATGAGCGATCTCTCTTCCCCTCACACCCTCACTTTTAATACATGTGCATCTCTAATGGAGATAAATGTAGACCAGTAAAAGAGCAGGGGGGTAAAACTGAGAGAGACAGTGGGAAAAAAGAGACGGATGAAGGGAGACAGGGTGGAAATAGAGAAGGATGAAAGATGGATGGAAGGAATTAGTTGTTGAGGGAGTGAAAGAGAGAAACATTGCTGTGCAGGTGGAAGAACACAAGTATCTCCATCTAACATGATGAAAGAGAAATGACAAAACAGCACGTGAAATAGATGTTTGACCTGGACTAAAGTGGCACAAAGGTATAGACAATCAATTCAGTTTGACTCCACTGTTTATGGGTTATTAATAGACTATAGCAAAATTATTCAAATGTAGTAAATACAGTCCCTGACAAAAGTTGTGTCGCTTATCTATTTTGTAGAAACACCTGCTATTAACCTGATCTTTAAATCATCAATTGGTGTTAAAAATAGCTCATATGCAAAGCTAAAACCCTCCCAAATGATGTTTAATGCACTGAAATAAATTAGTTTAACTGAAAAAGATTTATTCAATTCAATTCAATTCAATTCAATTCAATTCAATTCAATTCAATTCAATTCAATTCAATTCAATTCAATTCAAATTCAATTCAATTCAATTCAATTCAATTCAAATTTATTTGTATAGCGCTTTTCACAATACACATTGTTTCAAAGCAGCTTTTACAGAAAGTGCATTTTATAAATGTACATTGAAAAATGTTAGAAAAAGTTAATCAATCATGTATTATTTTAGGCCGCTTATAATAGCGCTGGCGTTGAGTCGTCTCTTCACAGGCGCCGAGTCGTCTCATCACAGGTGTTGGGGCATCTGAAGTCTCCATGAGAGGCTGGATACAAACTGGAGCTGACTAATATTTACCTCGGGACTAGTGTCCCGAGATAATAACAGAAAAGCAGATGGGAAATAATTAGCATAGCTGCTGTTCAGAATATTAATTCTTTTGATCCGATTTAACTGTAGTATAAAAGGTAATTATAATGTGAATGCTTGGCTAAAGAGATGCCTTTAATCTAGTTTTAAACTGGGACAGCGAGTCTGAACTCTAACAATATCAGGAAGACTATTCCAGAGTTTAGGAGCTAAATGTGAAAATGCCCTCCTCCTTTAGTGGACTTAGATATCCTAGGAAAGACCAGAAGCCTCGAGTTTAGTGATCTTAAAGAGCGATGGATTGTAGGGCGATAGAAGATCCGTTAAATACACTGGAGCTAAACCATTTAGGGCTTTATAGGTCAGTAGCAATACTTTGTAATTGATAATGGAACTTAATAGGTAACCAGTGTAGAGATGATAAAATTGGTGTTATATGATCATATTTTCTTGACCTAGTAAGAACTCTAGCAGCTGCGTTTTGGACTAACTGTAGCTTGTTTATTGAGGATGCAGGACAACCAGCTAATAAAGCATTACAGTAATCTAGTCTCGAGGTCATGAATGCATGAACTAACTTTTCTGCATCAGAAATAGATAGCATGTTACGTAGCTTAGCAATGTTTCTAAGGTGGAAAATGCTGTTCTTGTAACATATGAAATATGATTTTCGAAAGACAAGTTGCGTTCTAATATAACACCCAGGTCTTTTACTGTAGTGGATAAAGTGACAGGACGCCCTTCCAAGTTAAAGTTGTATTGTGAGAGGTTTTGTGGGCCGTTTTTGGACCAATAAGTAATACCTCTGTTTTATCTGAATTTAATAGCAGAAAATTACACGTCATCCAGTATTTAATATCTTCAACACACGCTGTCAGTTTAGATAATGATGTTTAATCTGGTCGTGATGAAATATATATTATATTTATCATTTAATCAAGACAGAAAGGTCAAATTTTGGCAAGACAAAAGTTTTGTCGCCTATACAGAAATTGAACAAATTTACTGCAAATACAAAAATATATCAGCAAATTAAGTAGTGGTGCTGTGAGATCCAAATTTAATATCTTGTATGACTTCCATGAGCTTGAAGGACTGCATCCATGCGGTTTGGCAAGGACTCATACAATTTATTGATGAAGTCATCAGGAATAGCAAAGAAAGCAGTCTTTCATGCCTCCCAGAGTTCATCAATATTCTTTGGTTTCGTCTTCCATGCTTCCTCTTTCATCCTACCCCACATATGCTCAATGATGTTCATGTCTGGTGACTGGGCTGGCCAATCCTGGAGCATCTTGATCTTCTTCGCCTTGAGGAACTTTGATGTGGAGATGGAAGAATGCGATGGAGCACCATCCTGCTGCAGAATTTGGCCTCTTTTATGGTTGGGAATATAAGAGGTATAAGATTTCTTGGTATTTTAGACTATTGAAGTTGCCTTCCACCCTGCAGATCTCTCGCACACCCCCATACTGGATGTAACCCCAGACCATGATTTTTCCGTCACCAAACTTCACTGTTTTGTGGGTGAATCTCGGATCCATGCGGGCTCCAGTAGTTCTCCTGCAATATTTGTGGCAACTGTGGTGAAATTCAACAGAAGATTCATCCAATAAAATCCACCTTCTGCCACTTTTCCAGCGTCCATCCTTTTAGCAGGCTGTGGGCTTTGGCAAATGCCACACGGTTTTTCAATTGTCTTTTGTTTAGTGCTGGCTCCTGGGCACTGATTCAACCATGGAGGCCATTTCAGACAGAACTGACAAACTGTTCTGGTTGACACAGGGACTTCAGGTGACCAGGTCTCGTGGAGCTCTGCTGCAGTGGAAAATGGGCTTTTGGATTTTCGAGCCAACAAACGGTCCTCTCGAACAGTTGTCTTGCAGAGTCTGCCTGACCTGGGTTTGTCATAAATGTCTCCAGTCTCTTCAAATCTTTTTTTTATCCTCTGTACTTGACGCTGAGACACTTTGAAGGTGTCTGCCACATCAGCAGTGGATCTGGTCTTCAGCCTCTTGATAATCAAAACTTTAGTCTCAGGGTGAATCTTAGGCATGTTTGCAGAGGTCTAGTTGCAGTTGATGTGAAGGTCTAGTGTACTGGGGTTCTTTTTATACACACCTGAGATCTAATTGATCCATTATTAGTCACAGGTGAAGCTCATATGACAAGGCGACAACACTTATGTCTTTGCAAAAATTCACTCAATGGGCTTTACCAAGCTGTGAATATTTGAATATTTTTTGGTAGTTTCATTTTGCACTGAAACATTATTACAAAAGCTGTTGGGATTAAAATGAGCCATTTCTTGTAAAAAAATCTTGATAAGAAATATATTTCAGCTGCACTTCAGTTCAATTTGTACACAAGCGACAAGACTTTTGTCAGGGACTGTAGTTAGTCCAAGAGATAGTTCACCAAAAAAATTTAAATTATCCCATAATTTAGCTACTCACCCTCAGTTATATAAAAAAATGTCCTGACTAATCCAAGCATTATAATGGCAGTGAATGGCAGCCCAAAATTTGAAGCCCAAAACAGCGCATCCATCCATTATAAAAGTAATCCACACAGCTCCGGAGGGTTAATAAAGGAACTTTTGAAGCGAATCATTGGGTTTGTGTAAGAAAAACATCCATATTTAAAACTTTATAAAGTAAAATATCTAGCTTCTGACGACCGTCTTCCATATTCAATTTACGGGGAAAGTGTAACGCCTCTCGCAGTTCACACTTACGCCGTAATCCATAACTACATGCGCCACGACACAATAAAAGGCATCTTTTCCATGTTAATTTCAGTTTTTGTCCTAACCAGCCGCAACGGCAACATGCAATGATTCTATTTTTAGAAAAAGTTTCTTTTTTTGTGACGTCGCGGCTGGAACGACAACACAAAACATGGCAATGGTAATCTCAGGTAATGTTTATGTGCTTTATTTAATGTTAAAAGTGTGTAATGTGACTTTGAATATCACCTAGTGCTCCAGCTTTGTAACATAATTAACAATGGATAATTAACCTCAGATCTTGAAAAAGAACATTCAAACTGTGAACAAACAAGTATATTCTATGACAAAGATTTAGTAACTCGGTATGTATTTTAAGTAATGTTTAAATAGTGTAATATTTGTGAATTTGATTATGTACTTATCCATTTCCTTGCGAGTGCTGTCAAGATTAATCTCTGGTGCCGTACACTTGTCGTGAGAGCCCGCCCACACGCTGTTCTGATTGGCTGTGGTTTTTGTAGATTTTGTCGCGTTGCGTCTGGTGTGGACAGACAAATTGCTTAGGACACCGTGTTATGCTACGTCTGACGTCGTTGTCGTGCCAGTTACGCTTTTTCCGTAAGTTGAATGTGGAAGGCTTCTCCCGAAGTGAGATATTTTACTTTATAACGTGTTAAATATGGAATTTTTTTCTTACCCCCATTGATTCATAACTTAAATATTGTTAGTAGTGGAAACTTGGCTAGCTTTAACTAGCTAATTCAATAAATGCTACCTTGCTAATTGGTTACACAGTGCTTGCATTAGCATAGCACTTGCTGAATGAGTAGGGGTGCATTTCAATCAGCTCCCTAGTTAAGTAGTCATTGCACTGATCAGGCAACCAGTCAATGGGCTGACTCCCTGATCAGTGCCCTGACTACTGAACTAGGGAGCTGATTGAGACGCACCCTACCTCTGTTCTCAAGCAAGCTAATGCTCCATTCGTCACCATGATACTACCCCCTCCCTAAAAAAACAACATAAAACATTAAACACTGCTAAATATCCCACTTAACATTAATTTTCAAATCTAAAAAAAAATAATAATAATCTCAAAAACATTTAGGAAATCCCAGCCCAGTTTCAGTTAAATTTAAGTTAGTCTTAATTAAAAGAAACAAGTTCATAAAACTCAAATAAATGAAAGAACTCAGATTACTTAAAATGTGTCAGTTTTGAGAACTCAAAAGAAAAATAAAGTTTTAAATACATACTTATAAAAGTTCATTTGTGTGAACTAATTTGTTTAATTTAAGTTGGCTCTACTCAAACCAATTAATTATTTTAGGGTTTACAGTGGCATAACCAGTTATTCATATTTTGTTGGTTCTGTCTAGTTTTTGCATGTGTTTATCATTTCGTTGTATGACAACCTGTCAAAAAAATATATCTGCACAATTTGGCATGTTTCATTGAATTATCACAAATAAAGCTTATTAAGCTTTATTAATTTTAAACGATTGATAATTTTTAAAAAAAATTTTTTATCATATTTGAATAAAGGGTGAAGTACGTATAAATGGGAATACAGGCCCTTCTCAAAAAATTTGCTCAAATTTCGCTCAAATTTTGCATGTCATTCGGAAATCAAGGTGCCAGAGTCTGGAGGAAGACTGGGGAGAAGGAAATGCACAAATGGCTGAAGTCCAGTGTCAAGTACCCACAGTCAGTGATGGTCTGGGGTGCCATGTCAGCTGCTGGTGTTGATCCACTGTGTTTTATCAAGGGCAGGGTCAATGCAGCTAGCTATCAGGAGATTTTGGAGCACTTCATGCTTCCATCTGCTGAAAAGCTTTATGGAGATTAAGATTTTGTTTTTCAGCACGACCTGGCACCTGCTCACAGTGCCAAAACCACTGGTAAATGGTTTACTGACCATGGTATTACTGTGCTCAATTGGCCTGCCAACTCTCCTGACCTGAACCCCATAGAGAATCTGTGGGATATTGTGAAGAGAAAGTTGAGAGACGCAAGACCCAACACTCTGGATGAGCTTAAGGCCGCTATCGAAGCATCCATAACACCTCAGCAGTGCCACAGGCTGATTGCCTCCATGCCACGCCGCATTGAAGCAGTCATTTCTGCAAAAGGATTCCCCACCAAGTATTGAGAGCATAACTGAACATAATTATTTGAAGGTTGACTTTTTTTGTATTAAAAACACTTTTCTTTTATTGGTCGGATGAAATATGCTAATGTTTTGGGTTTTCATGAGCTGAATGCCAAAATCATCAGTATTAAAACAATAAAAGACCTGAAATATTTCAGTTGGTGTGCAATGAATCTAAAATATATGAAAGTTTAATTTTTATCATTACATTATGGAAAATATGAACTTTTATCACAATATGCAATTTTTTTTAGAAGGACCTGTATACCTTTATATAAATCTCATCAAATAGACACACGGGCAGCACAGCTCACAAATAATAAGGATATTTATCCAGTCCAAATTAAACGAACCCCAGTTCAAAATTAAACAGTTTAGTAAGTACACAGGAACTAAATAGTTCATAATCTTACATAGTAGTTATAGAATTAGATGGAAACTATTTGAATACAAATAGAGCACAGGAAAATAATCTAGACTGCTATTGGCCAGGCGGTTTGATCTGTGAGCTGAGGGAAGGTTACATGCTGGCCTAATTACTCAGAATGCCTAGGGCTCAGTTCTGGCCTAGTCCCCTTTACCTGGAGCAGGTAACAAGGCTGGCACTCTGCGGCTAGACTCTGCGGCTAGACATAAAACACACACACACACACACACACACACACACACACACACAACAATAATGGCCTGTTGGCAGCATAAAGAGCTAAAGCAGGCCTAGACAATGTACCTGAATTGCAAGATAATATTTTAAGGAAAATTGCTGCAACGTCATAAGGTGTGTAGTCCAGGAAAGCTGCTCAGGATGAGGTTTGCAGGAAGCTTGCACATTATGTTACAATTAAATATCACTAATTAAATGCCCTTGACTTGTGAGTAGCAGTGTTTAGCATTACACCAAAGAAAACGTTTTCAGCACACATGACCTTCCTCAGCACACAAAGCACTCAATTTTTTACACCCATCTAGTTTTATGCATATTTTGGGATATCGCATTAAAAATGCTAAATGGAAATGCCAAAATGCTGCTTTTTAAAATCACCCTCATGTCGTTGCAACTCCGTTGCTGCTCCAGAAAAACAAACTGCATCCACTGTTTCCTTAACACTGGGTTCTTTGTGACGCTGAACAAGGCTATCTTTCCCTCACAACCAGAAACACACTTCTTTAGTGACATTGTTGATGTTGTGGTCTAAATGACAGCACGGGTGAAGCACATTGATGGGTGCACACACTCATCCGGAAGAAGTGCCAATACAAGGAATTCCACCCTTTATGACGTCATCCAACATCATACAACTTTCTGAAACTTGTTCGAATCCAGAGGAGTGTATTTGAAACAGAAATACTCTGTCATATGTCCAACTTATTTTCTTTACATTTTGGCCATGTTTAGCATGAGCATCTTTAAATTTTGGCCATGTTTAGCATAACTCTTCAACAGTGTCAATTAGTCATAATTCATGAAAGAGCATTATACATCCCCTTTAATTCATTGAATAATCAAGTAAAAAGGAATTTATACCTGTATTACGCTGTAGCCACAATGGACCAGTGGTCCAGCGCCATCTTCTGGTGCGGCTTGGGAATTAATTCTGCACGAACCTCACAGTGCATTATGGGTATTCTCTAGCGATTGAGCATACATTGTTTGCACACTTATTATCACAGTGCATTGTGGGATTGAATGAGTGCACTCAAAAATGTCCACTATGGTTTCGAACACCACTACAAATGGCTGTGCCCTCAAATGGTGCCCTATAAAGGGTATAGGGGTCGATCTCGGATTCAGCCATTGTCTTATGTTCTCTATGCTGTTGTGTTAGTTTGCTCCTGTCATTTCTCTGTTTCTGGTTTTGTATGATCTTTGTTTTTATTTAATAAGCTACATTTTGGCTGCAATTTGGGTCCACCTCTCCCTCTCCTTTCCCTTAGCCTGCCCTGCCTGTAACAGTGTGAGATTTATGGGCATAAATTCAAAAGGATCTTTTAAACACTGACCAGCACTTTCAAAACACCCTTGATAATAAATGGGATAAAATATGGTTTAAGAC
>CM040912.1:49998043-50030543 GCA_023029165.1 Gobiocypris rarus | reverse complement strand
TAGGGGGCAGGTGAAAGAATATGTCATTAGCTAGATCACGACCATGATAGAAAAACAGACGTGCACGTTCGGGTGGAGGCAGGGGAGTGGATCGGGACTATTGAATATTTCAGAGAATCTTGTGATATTGATTCATCTGAAAAGAAAATGCCTTGTAAGCCGTTGTCATCTGTCTTTTATGTACGTGTGCAGAAAAACTGAGTGTGATACACATACATGAATCACCTCAGGAGAAACCGAGACAGAGAGAAAGGGAGTCTATGTAAAGGTCAGCTGAACACTATCCTCTACTAAGGCTACATAAATCACTTCAGAACACACACTTACACTCAAACAAAACAAACAAGATATATCACTCAAAACCTGCACACAATTGCTACTGTTTTCATGTGGAGTAGCCACAAAAATCATCAAAACAAATCATATTACCTTGCATGCATCACTGTACACGTGCATATCTGATCCTTTCTATTAGTTCTCAGAGAATGAGGGGGGAGGGGGTCCCACCCCTGAGTTTTATCGTTAGTGGAAAATAATGAGAATCATTTTTCACTATCAAGGCTTCCCTTTCTCCTCTACACAACACGCACATGCTCCCCAGTGGCCAGATGCTTGCAATTTCAAGTCTGTCGACTTATTTACATCTCTGGAATCACAGAGTTATATGAATATTCATATCATCAAATCTGCACATAAAGGCACATCCACTAGTTGACAAGTGTGTGTGTCTGTGTGTGTGTGTGTGTGTGTGTGTGTGTGTGTGTGTGTGTGTGTGTGTGTGTGTGTGTGTGTGTGTGTGTGTGTGTGTGTGTGTGTACAGGTTTGGCTAAAATTGTGAGGGACAAATATCCTCACTTATAAAGTGAAATATTATGACTAGTGAGGAAATTGTACTGGTCCTCATTAGGTAAAAAGGCTTATACATTTTTTTAATCTAGTGTTTTGCACACGTTTCTGTGATGGGTGGGTCTTTGCTGTGTCCATGTGTGTGTGCGCATGTGTGTGTGTGCCTGGTATTCCCTACATTATGGAGAACAGTCATTTTTGACCTTGTGGGGAAATTTTTTTTTTAGCTTATAAAACATACAAAATGAAGTTTTTTGCAAATGTATAAATGTAGAACATTTTCTGTGATGGGTAGGTTTACGGTTAGGGGATAGAAAATACAGTTTGTACAGTATAAAAACCATTATGCCTATGAAGAGTCCCCACAAAGATAGCGAAACCGAGTATGTGTGTGTGTGTGTGTGTGTGTGTGTGTGTGTGTGTGTGTGTGTGTGTGTGTGTGTGTGTGTGTGTGTGTGTGTGTGTGTGTGTGTGTGTGTGTGTGTGTGTGTGTGTGTGTGTGTGTGTGCGTGTGTGTACGTGACTCGAGCAGCTCTGAAGCATGTCCTGGTACATGTTCTGTAGTCTCAGCTCTAAATGGCATGCCCATGAACCATTGACTAATGGTCTGATGCATATTGCACTGAAAAGCTTTCCCAAAAGGAATGTTCCATTCTTATTGGCTGTCTTTATGCAATTTCCGTGAGTCAGGGTGCACAGGTTTTGATCGATCTGCCGTGATGCAGTGTTTCCCATGCATTGCAAGCTGCTTCAATGAGTGCTTCCAAGGTAAAATTAATCACTAAGATTGTCCCATTTTTAGGATGTTGCTATGCAGTTGCGAGGGTGTTTTAGATGGTTGAGGTGTTTGCTTAGAGGCCATTCACACAGAATGCGTTTTCCCATTTCACTGCACTGCTTTTCCATTGATTTTGCACACAATGACCGTCTTTAACCGTTGTGCTCATGTCTCACGTCTTTGCAGCATCTCACACATTCTAAAAACAATGTGCTTAAGTTAAAATAAGTTTAGCCAAGTTGATCTCAAGTTAAAATCCAGAAATGTTTAAGTACAAGTAACTTTAATGTTAAAGTCATTTAAACTAAACTTTTTTGGGCTGTAAATAATGCCACAAACACCAGTAATTTTTTTTTTTTTTTTTTTTTTATAAAGCTAAAAGAAACAGAACAGTGAACGAAATTCTAGGTCTAATTCTAGTTGGGAAAAAAATCAATTTGGGACTATTTGCATTAAATTGCGTCAAAATCTCGAGATTCTTCCTGTTACTGAATAAATATATACACTCACCTAAAGGATTATTAGGAGCACTATACTAATACTGTGTTTGACCCCCTTTGGCCTTCAGAACTGCCTTAATTCTACGTGGCATTGATTCAACAAGGTGCTGAAAGCATTCTTTAGAAATGTTGGCCCATATTGATAGGATAGCATCTTGCAGTTGATGGAGATTTGTGGGATGCACATCCAGGGCACGAAGCTCCCGTTCCACCACATTTCAAAAGATGCTCTATTGGGTTGAGATCTGGTGACTGTGGGGGCCATTTTAGTACAGTGAACTCATTGACATGTTCAAGAAACCAATTTGAAATGATTTGAGCTTTGTGACATGGTGCATTATCCTGCTGGAAGTAGCCATCAGAGGATGGGTACATGGTGGTCATAAAGGAATGGACATGGTCAGAAACAATGCTCAGGTAGGCCATGGCATTTAAACGATGCCCAATTGGCAGTAAGGGGCCTAAAGTGTGCCAAGAAAACATCCCCCACACCATTACACCACCACCACCAGCCTGCACAGTGGTAACAAGGCATGATGGGTCCATGTTCTCATTCTGTTTACGCCAAATTCTGACTCTACCATCTGAATGTCTCAACAGAAATCGAGACTCATCAGACCAGGCAACATTTTCACAGTCTTCAACTGTCCAATTTTGGTGAGCCCGTGCAAATTGTAGCCTCTTTTCCCTATTTGTAGTGGAGATGAGTGGTACCCGGTGGGGTCTTCTGCTGTTGTAGCCCATCCGCCTCAAGGTTGTGCGTGTTGTGGCTTCACAAATGCTTTGCTGCATACCTCGGTTGTAACGAGTGGTTATTTCAGTCAAAGTTGCTCTTCTATCAGCTTGAATCAGTCGGCCCATTCTCCTCTGACCTCTAGCATGAACAAGGCATTTTCGCCCACAGGACTGCCACATACTGGATGTTTTTCCCTTTTCACACCATTCTTTGTAAACCCTAGAAATGGTTGTATGGGGACAATTTTACCATTTCCAATTATTGGGGGGAGTTGTCCCCCTCAGTGTCTATGGTGGTTACGGCCCTGCCCTGTCCATGTCTTTTCAGCACAAATTTTACACCACATGTCTTTAGTAAATCCTGACAGTAGTTTTTTAACGGCAAATGATGGTTTGCGTTGGCGCAACTGTTAGTAAATCTGGCCCTTAGTGTCTCTGTATCTGTGGCGTTTGAGTGCAAGCGAATCAGGCTCCTGGTGTCATGTTGTATTATTCAAAACCAGAAGGATAACTACACAAACCCATCAGCAGTGACACTGATGACAGACGCAATCGAGAGGGACCCTGAGCGCTCTCGTATATGTTTATGCAAAACATTCCCGCCCACACTCAAACACACGCAGTTCTCCAGAGATGACAACAGGGATTGGATGATTGAAGATAAAAGTCTGACCTCTCTGAACAGCCTCCGTCAGTCTAATATGTGCCTATTGCTTTTTACATGAAAGCCACGTGCTATGATGCAGCGCCGGTTGACTCGACCGCAAGGCCTTGTCAATATTACAAGTGACACCACAAATTCTGTGACCTTCTCAAAAATCAGATCCAATTAATTCCTCTCACGTCATCAACCCATGTCATGATTATTTTAATCACATATTCAGTGACTCAGGCTATTGTCTGTGAACACAATACAGTTAAACTTTTGTAGCAGTTGAGTAATGACTCAGACTTGTACAATATAAAGACAGACAATGTGCCAAACTGCTTATTAAAGCAGTGTTTTTCAACTGGTGGGTTGAAGATGTGTCATGATAGAGTCGTGGACGGAAGGGGAAATCATATATTATATAATTTATTTTTTGAATTATCTTTGAATTGTACATTTTTGAGATATGGACTTTATTTTGACACAGTCACCTCTAACAAACTCCTTTAAATTGTAGAAACATGCAATTGTCTGTAAAGCTGCTTTGAAGCAAAAACCAGAAGCAAAACCAGTTGGGATTGCTCTATTTAAGGGAACAAACAAAAATAAGCATTTAATGCTACACTATGTAGCCTTTTTTCATTCAAAATCAACAAAATTCAAATAAGTCAATACATCATGCATCCATTTTCCCAAACATGTTTTTGTCTTATCCTGATTAACTGTGGTAAGCCTATTAAGTAAGGAATAATCCACGGCTATCTGTGCATTAAATGATTTTAATGCATCACATGGAAGCAAAGGGCATTATAATTGTTTTATGCACAGCTAGCCGTGGATTATCCTCCTTATACCATGGTCATTTGCCGGCACTGACAACTTATTGGCAAAGCTATTGATGTTTGCAGTGCAATATTTGACCGGAAGGATAAAATTGATGGTTATTTTCGTCATTTACAATCAAGTGAGAGTGAGAAAGAGAGCGTCCAGCGTCTCTCTCTTCACACTGAAGCTGAGGTTATTTACAACAAAATAGCGAGAAATATAATGCAGTGATTCAGTAGTGAAGCTTTTATTATTAAAAGTCACAGGGCAGCATTGATAAGTTTCTGTTTTCTGTGTGTGCGCAGCTCGATCTCTGTGTGTGAGTGACATTTCTGTGTGAGCACTTCAGTGAAAACAGCACATTAGTATAAAACAGTGACTACCTGTGCATTAAACAGTTTTATAGAGGGTATGCACGCGACGTCACTGTCGGCCGGAGTCACTGTGGTTATGCCCACTGAGTGGCAAAAAGACTGAGCGGCAGCATTGGTTTACACAAAACACAGTTGAGGGGCATTTTTACAGACTGCCGAAAGCTACAGAAAAGAGAAGCAGATGGATCGCTGCAATTCACAGAAACTGCTGGACTCCAGGCAGCGAAAGGTGGATTTGCAGTTATTATTTTGTGTTAATATGTTGAATTTTGGGGTAAAATCATATTGTATTGACAACTCTTCAATTAAATGTTTGGTATCTTATATTCTACATAATCACATAAAAGTGACATCAATGCAATATCCTATATTGCACACCTTCCAGCCAAGTGGTATAAGTGTTTATATTAGACCTGCTGGCATACATACGTCACTCGACTGTGTGTGTATCGTCATATCTGTAAATAAATGACATGGAGCCGCTAAATCTCCAATCTCTGAGGAAACACACGTTTTAAACAAACGCTGAACATTATCTATTGTGAAGCTCATTTCATTATGGTTGTTGTAGTGCTGTGCTGGAATTTATTTTCAAGGACGGTACTGTGTCTATTAATGGATAAAGCTACAGTAAAGTCTTCAGCTGCTTGAGATCCTTTCCATCTAAACTGGTTTTATCTCTTAAGCCTATAGTGAATGTTTTATGAGCAGTAGGATAATATGAATATAGGGTGCGTCTCAATCGGCTCCCTAGTTCAGTAGTCAAGGCACAGATCAGGGAGTCAGCCCATTGACTTAAATCCTGATTAGGGAGCTGATTGAGACGCACCCTATATTCATCCGCACAGTCATTTGTTGGCCTTGTCTTATGAGAGCATTTCAGCCTTTGTTGACTTTGAGACTTTGCAGCAGTTGGTCATTAAACCATTTCTGATGTCTGTTGAAGTGGTCATTGACAGTGAACATGAGTGTGCATAATATGCATGTTGGCTAGCTCCGTCAAAACTTGTCAAGTCACACCATCTGCTATGTTATAGTCTTGTCTCAGCCATGAATAAACACACACTGTTTACTAGCTTGCATATCAAACAGCTGTGGGTGTTTTGAGATACTTTCATATGATACTTTTGTATCATGCGCTGTATTGTAATTCTCGGTCCAGTCAGATTCTCCAGACTTGAAACCCTTAACTCTTGAGCTCACAAGTCTATTTGAACAATTCATAAAAAAATAAATAATAAAAAAACAGCTCATAAAAGTTTATGGGTGATGCCATAAAACCAGTGGGCTGGAATTGAAACTAGATTTTATAAATGTATATAATATATTCACCTTTTTTCATATACTTTTGTATATTTTTCAATATAGCATGTTTATTAATTCATAATTGATTTCAAAAGCAATGGAGGTTATGCACAACAAACTTTCGTACTCTCGGATCACTTCCGGCTCAGGTATTTTGTATGTGCTTCGTTAAAGTGATAGTTCCCAAAAAAATTATTTTTAGCCCAAATTAGCCCATGATTTACTCCCGTCAAGCCATCCTAGGTGTGTTCTGAGATTCTGCTTTCAGACGAATACAATCAGAGTTATATTAAAAATATCCTGGCTAATCCAAGCTTTATGATGGCAGTGAATGGTAGCCAACATTTAAATCCATCCATTATAAAATTAATCCATACGGCTCTGGAGGGTTAATAAAGGAACTTCTGAAGCGACTCGATGGAGTTTTGTAAGAAAAATGTCCATATTTAAAACTTAATAAAGTAAAATATCTAGCTTCCGTCAGACCCCTTTCCCTATTCAACTTACGGAGAAAGTGTAACGCCTCTCGCAGTTCAAAACACTTCCGATGTCATCGCCATTTACGCTTTTTCCATAAGTTGAATACGGAAGGCGGTCTGATGGAAGCTAGATATTTTTTTAATCAAAGTTCACCCCAAACTGGAAGAATGTTGTTTCACTTCTGTGACTGACAGAAAAAGAAGCTTTGCGAGACTTTTTTTTTTTATGATGCTGGAAAAGGATATTAGAGAGAGAAAGACTCGGGTGAGGTCTGGAAAAGAGTCGATGGCACTATATCTGTGAACCGCTCTCAGTGGGACCAGGCTCTCTGTCTTCATTGAAGTCTGTACCAAATGTAAATCCCTTTTTTTTTTTTTAACCTTGGCAAGATGCCTCTCTTTCTCCCTGTCGCTCTGCTTTTGCCTCACTTTCTGGAGCATAAGCAACTAATCTCTATCTGTTTCACTGTGATATGACAAGCAAGCTATTGTCCTTGTAAAGCCATCTGATTGGCTGAGCAGCTGTGTCTCATTCAGCACGTCTCCATGTCCTGGGTCTCGTAATTGCTTTAGGGTTTCCACCGCTCTAAAGATTTCCCTCAGTTTGACTCTGATCTGCTTTCTGCTCCACTTTCTGTTTCCTCCCCACAATCCATCTCTACTCCTTCCTTTTATCTGCAGCTCTCCTTTTCTTGTCCTCTCACTCATCTCCATCTCACTCTCTCCAGCTTTGCTCTTCTCATTTCATGAAGCATGAAGATGCTAGATCCAAATGTAGTTTTTCCTTTCGTCTCTTACGTATCCAAGTATCAGTGCAGTATTTCACTCTTTACATTGACTTCTATTGAATGATACTTTTCTTTTAAAGGGATAGTTCACCCAAAAATGAAAATTCTGTCATTAATTACTCACCCTCATGTTGTTCCAAACCCGCAAGACATTTCGTTCATCTTCAGAACACAAATGAAGATCTTTTTGATGAAATCTGAGAGATCCCTCCATTGACAGCTACTCAACTATCAGTTTGATGCTTCAAAAAATTCATAAAGAGATTATAAAACTAATCATTATGAATTGAGCTGTTTAGTCCAAATTTTCCTGAAGAGACTCAATCACTTTATATGATGAACAGATTAAATGTAGACTTTTATTCGCATGAAAACATTCATCAACTCACACATCAGTTGTGGTAAACAGAAGCTCAAGCATGTTTGCTTGACGTGCGAGAACCAATGAGGTTCATTCTTGTGTTACGCATCACGTTTGAGCTTCCGCAAGAACCAATGAGGTTCATTCTCGTGTTGCGCATCACGTATGAGCTTCAGCAAGAACCAATGAGGTTCATTCTCGTGTTACGCATCACGTATGAGCTTCAGCAAGAACCAATGAGGTTCATTCTCGTGTTACGCATCACGTATGAGCTTCTGCAAGAACCAATGAGGTTCATTCTCGTGTTACGCATCACGTTTGAGCTTCAGCAAGAACCAATGAGGTTTATTCTCGTGTTACTCATCACGTTTGAGCTTCAGCAAGAACCAATGAGGTTTATTCTCGTGTTACGCATCACGTATGAGCTTCTGCAAGAACCAATGAGGTTCATTCTCGTGTTACGCATCACGTTTGAGCTTCAGCAAGAACCAATGAGGTTCATTCTCGTGTTACGCATCACGTTTGAGCTTCAGCAAGAACCAATGAGGTTCATTCTCGTATTTACGCATCACGTTGAGCTTCAGCAAGAACCAATGAGGTTCATTCTCGTGTTACGCATCACGTTTGAGCTTCAGCAAGAACCAATGAGGTTCATTCTGCGTGTTACGCATCACGTTTGAGCTTCAGCAAGAACCAATGAGGTTCATTCTCGTGTTACGCATCACGTTTGAGCTTCAGCAAGAACCAATGAGGTTCATTCTCGTGTTACGCATCACGTTTGAGCTTCAGCAAGAACCAATGAGGTTCATTCTCGTGTTACGCATCACGTTTGAGCTTCAGCAAGAACCAATGAGGTTTATTCTCGTGTTACGCATCACGTTTGAGCTTCAGCGAGAACCAATGAGGTTCATTCTCGTGTTACGCATCACATTTGAGCTTCAGCGAGAACCAATGAGGTTCATTCTCGTGTTACGCATCACGTTTGAGCTTCAGCAAGAACCAATGAGGTTCATTCTCGTGTTACGCATCACGTTTGAGCTTCAGCAAGAACCAATGAGGTTCATTCTCGTGTTACGCATCACGTTTGAGCTTCAGCAAGAACCAATGAGGTTCATTCTCGTGTTACGCATCACGTTTGAGCTTCAGTTTTCATGTCATCCAAAATCTTTCTTTTCCTGGAAAACACAAAAGAAGATATGGAACACTTTACAATAATGTCCCATTAGATAATGTTAGTTAATACACTAACTAACAGCGAGTAATGCATTAGTTAGAGTATTTATCCATCCATTTATCCATCCAAAACCAGTGTCTTTGTCCATACAATGAAAGTTAATAAGGTCGGAAATAATGTTAAACACTGAGAAATTTTTCAAAATATCTTCTTCTGTGTTTGACAGAAGAAAGTCATACAGGTTTGGAAAGACATAAGGGTGAGTAAATGAAGACCGTTTTTATTTTTGTTTGAAATATCCCTTTAAGACATTTAGTATGTTTCTCCCCAGTGATTTCAGGTTTTACTATCCATGCGAGGACATTTGGTCTCCACAATGTCTGCAAATCCTGAGCCACACATGCACACACAGCTGAGCTGGCTGCTTTTTTAGGCAATAACAAGACATGATTTGCTCCTCAGTGGACTGGAAGAGGCAATTACATTATCGGACCTTAGATGGATTTTAGAAATCGCCTGAATAACACTTCTGCTAAGCCTTTAATCCAAATCGTGATAATGTGATGGTCGACGCCCTCTGCATGTACTTTTATGAGACTTGACCTTCCTGTTACAGTGTTGGACTGCAAGAAACTTCTGGCCAGCCATGACTGAAAATGCATACACGCGCATAGTAGACATACACAAATTAGCTTGTTCAATTGGCGAAGTTGAACTAGGGTTATCCTTGGATCACCATGTTCTCCATTATCCAGATCTCCTGGCTCCCTCCCCAACATTTCTGTCTCTCTCCATGTAATCTATTTATTTCTACACTCCTCATCATGATCCTTTCATCTCCTGGTTATAAAATGTTTCTATAACAGCAGGCCTTTTTAATCATACAAAAAATAGCGTCTGCCTGTTAATCCTCTGACCAAATTAAGCATTTATGTAACACTCTCGAACACTTCAATTAAAAATAAAGAAATAAATCAAAATTTTAAACGGCTCTTACTGAGGCTGGAAACTTGGCAATGGGATGAAAAATGCTCAAAGCGAACATGTGAGAGAAAAACAATCCCTCTCTCTCTCTCTCTCGTCCCTCATTCACATTGCAGTCTCTCGCAGAAGGACAACTTTCATAAGCGCTTTGATCTACTGGGAAAAGGCTAGTCAAAACTAATTTGCAGACCAACTGTGATTCTCACCATTATAGTGGCACAAATCATGTACACAAACAGATGAGGAAGAAAACCCCATCTGAACCTCACACACACACACACACACAGACACACACACACACACACACACACACACACACACAAAATGGAGAGAGTCACAGTTGGTCTGCGACTGCCCAGCCCCCCAAAATTTGTTGTTTGGATTTAAATAGCAAATGCCTATTTAAAAAGTCTATGATTGGAACAGTATTACAATGATTATTATGTTTCTAGCATGTTATATGTTTGGCATTAATTTCTTAAACAACCACGTAGGAAGACACTTCATGGCCATATTCCAGGATGCCAATGCCAATCTTTATCAGCTCAAACTGTGAAAGAATGGTTGGGATGGAGCATGAAGAATCATTTTCACACATGAGTCAGCTCTTCTGAGTCCAGACCTTACATTTATTGAAAGTCTTTGGGATGTGCTGGAGGAGACTTTACAGAGTGCTGGACTCTTGCATTGTCAATACAAGATCTTTACCAAAAATGTATGCACCTCTTGATGGAAATAAATTATAAAAAAAAAGAGGTGCATCCATTTTTGTTCAATATCATCGTTGCCCTCGTTGAACTATAAAAGATTTTCTGAAAGGACAATATTCCAGAACTATATATTTGAAATACATTTTTGTGTAAAACAGTGTAATTATTATTAAAAGATATATTTTTTTACCTGTATTTTGAATTTTACACTGCACTGTGTAATAAGTTCATTCGTGAAATTTCCTCACTACTAAATATTCCACGCTCAACTGTTAGTGGGATTATAACAAAGTAGAAGCAAATGGGAACAACAGCAACTCAGCCATGAAGTGGTAGGCCACGTAAAATCCCAGAGCGGGGTCAGCGCATGCTGAGGTGCAGAGTGTGCAGAAGTCGCCAACTTTCTGCAGAGTCAATAGCTACAGACCTCCAAACTCTGTGTGGCCTTCAGATTAGCTCAAGATCAGTGCGTAGAGAGCTTCATGGAATGGGTTTCTCTGTCTGGCAATCTGATGGAGGAGTCTGGGTTTGGTTTCCATGACAGAGTTCAAGATAAATCTTTTCATTACTATTGGAGCCGCAGTTTAAAATGATCATTAAACATCAAGCACAAACTATGCATTCAGTGCACTCAGTATCCGAATTCACTCACTCGTTTTCATTCACTTCAAGTGGACTATATTAGTAGAGTAATGAATAGTGAATAAGGGTACATAAACTCACCAAAAGGATTATTAGGAACACCATACTAATACTGTGTTTGACCCCCTTTTGCCTTCAGAACTGCCTTAATTCTACTTGGCATTGATTCAACAAGGTGCTGAAAGCATTCTTTAGAAATGTTGGCCCATATTGATAGGATAGCATCTTGCAGTTGATGGAGATTTGTGGGATGCACATCCAGGGCACGAAGCTCCCGTTCCACCACATCCCAAAGATGCTCTATTGGGTTGAGATCTGGTGACTGTGGGGCCATTTTAGTACAGTGAACTCATTGTCATGTTCAAGAAACCAATTTGAAATGATTCGAGCTTTGTGACATGGTGCATTATCCTGCTGGAAGTAGCCATCAGAGGATGGGTACATGGTGGTCATAAAGGGATGGACATGGTCAGAAACAATGCTCAGGTAGGCCGTGGCATTTAAACGAGGCCCAATTGGCACTAAGGGGCCTAAAGTGTGCCAAGAAAACATCCCCCACACCATTACACCACCACCACCAGCCTGAGCAGTGGTAACAAGGCATGATGGATCCATGTTCTCATTCTGTTTACAAATTCTGACTCTACCATCTGAATGTCTCAACAGAAATCGAGACTCATCAGACCAGGCAACATTTTCAAAGTCTTCAACAGTCCAATTTTGGTGAGCTTGTGCAAATTGTAGCCTCTTTTTCCTATTTGTAGTGGAGATGAGTGGTACCCGGTGGGGTCTTCTGCTGTTGTAGCCCATCCGCCTCAAGGTTGTGCGTGTTGTGGCTTCACAAATGCTTTGCTGCATACCTCGGTTGTAACGAGTGGTTATTTCATTCAAAGTTGCTCTTCTATCAGCTTGAATCAGTCGGCCCATTCTCTGCTGACCTCTAGCATCAACAAGGCATTTTCTCCCACAGGACTGCCACATACTGGATGCCTTTTCACACCATTCTTTGTAAACCCTAGAAATGGTTGTGCGTGAAAATCCCAGTAACTGAGCAGATTGTGAAATACTCAGACCGGCCCGTCTGGCACCAACAACCATGCCATGCTCAAAATTGCTTAAATCCCTTTCTTTCCCATTCTGACATTCAGTTTGGAGTTCAGGAGATTGTCTTGACCAGGACCACACCCCTAAATGCATTGAAGCAACTGCCATGTGATTGGTTGATTAGATAATTGCACTAATGAGAAATTGAGCAGGTGTTCCTAATAATCCTTTAGGTGAGTGTAGGGGGCAATTTCGAACACAGCTGTTTAGAAACAAACTGACCACCAACCACAACTTTATTTCATTGATCACCATCTTTATTTATTAGCTCAACTGTCACGGAACGGAAAGCACAGGATTGTGGGATATCAAAAGGCAGCAAAGGATACAACTACAGTCCCTGACAAAAGTTGTGTCGCTTATCTATTTTGTAGAAACACCTGCTAATAACCGGATTTTTAATTCATCAATTGGTGTTAGAAATAGCTCATATGCAAAGCTAAACCCTCCTGTAACGGTTCGCTTTGTTGGAAGGAAGGAGGCGGAACCGCGAACATTCAAAAAGATTTTAATTTCAAAATAAATAAACAAAACAGTAACCGCTGGCAGCCCTCACGGACGACTGCCCGCAAACACACACACACACATAAAAACCGTGGGCAGCCCTCACGGACGACTGCCCACCGACAAAACCAAACGAAACAAACTCAACATAAACTCCAGGCCTGGTCCTCTCTCGACTTCCGCTGCCTTCGCTCCTCCTTTTATGCTCCGTCCCTCGGCCGCGACGAGACCGGTGTGACGCGCAGCTGGCACTCATTATCACTCGTCACCGGTCCCGCTCTCGCGTCCTCGCCCGCTGCTTGCCACATACCCCCATCGCCCCTCGCAGGCCGGGGGCACTCCCGAGACTGCGCTCTCTCTCCCGGGGCGATCACGGCGCGCGGCACCTGGGGGTAAGGACAGAGAGGCGAGAGAAATGAAGACGGAGCACGAGGAGCGACAGAACGAGAGAGAGAGGGAAAAAAATTCTGGTCCGGCTCCTGACACACTGCCGCCGGTCCTCAGCCAGCTGAGAGGCTCTTACTCGCGGTGCCATGCGATGGTACTGACGCCGATGGACGGCTCGATCCTCCTCCGCCCCCTGGCGGCCGGCGGTGGCTCCTCCGCTTGAGGGCAGCCGGCAGCGAGTCCCGCGCTCCCTGCTCCTCCCCATCATGGCGGATGGCAGCAGGCTCCGCCCACGGCGAACGCCGGTGACTCCTCCGCTCCTCCAGGACGGCCGCCACCCCACCTCGACCCAGGCGCGGCAGCGAGCTCTCCGTCCCACCGATCTTCCTCGCTCCAGCACCACCGCCTCGGGCAGCCACTCGCGGTCTTTCCTCATCCGCGCTGCCCGAACTCCTCAGCACCGCGATCCCCTCAGCAGCGAGGGCTCTTCGACAGCATGTCCTCCTTCCTCCCGGGTTTCGGCACCAGTGTAACGAAGTTCGTTTGTTGGAAGGAAGGAGGCGGGAACCGGCGAACATTCAAAAAGATTTTAATTTCAAAATAAATAAACAAAACAAAAGTAACCCGCGGCAGCCCTCACGGACGACTGCCCGCAAACACACACACACACACATAAAAAAACCGTGGGCAGCCCCTCACGGACGACTGCCCACCGACAAAACCAAACGAAAACAAAACTCAACATAAACTCCAGGCCTGGTCCTCTCTCGACTTCCGCTGCCTTCGCTCCTCCTTTTATGCTCCGTCCCTCGGCCGCGAGACGAGACCGGTGTGACGCGCAGCTGGCACTCATTATCACTCGTCCACCGGTCCCGCTCTCGCGGTCCTCGCCCGCTGCTTGCCACACCTCCCAAATGATGTTTAATGCACTGAAATAAATTAGTTTCACTGAAAAAAGATTTATCATTTAATCAAGACAGAAAGGTCAAATTTTGGCAAGACAAAAGTTTTGTCGCCTATACAGATATTGAAAAAATTTACTGCAAATACAAAAATATGTCAGCAAATTAAGTAGTGGTGCTGTAAGATCCAAATTTAATATCTTGTATGACTTCCATGAGCTTGAAGGACTGCATCCATGCGGTTTGGCAAGGACTGATTGATGAAGTCATCAGGAATAGCAAAGAAAGCAGTCTTTCATGCCTCCCAGAGTTCATCAATATTCTTTGGTTTCGTCTTCCATGCTTCCTCTTTCATCCTACCCCACATATGCTCAATGATGTTCATGTCTGGTGACTGGGCTGGCCAATCCTGGAGCATCTTGATCTTCTTCGCCTTGAGGAACTTTGATGTGGAGATGGAAGAATGCGATGGAGCACCATCCTGCTGCAGAATTTGGCCTCTTTATGGTTGGGAATATAAGAGGTATAAGATTTCTTGGTATTTTAGACTATTGAAGTTGCCTTCCACCCTGCAGATCTCTCGCACACCCCCATACTGGATGTAACCCCAGACCATGATTTTTCCCCACCAAACTTCACTGTTTTCTGGGTGAATCTCGGATCCATGCGGGCTCCAGTAGTTCACCTGCAATATTTGCGGCGACTGTGGTGTAATTCAACAAAAGATTCATCTGAAAAATCCACCTTCTGCCACTTTTCCAGCGTCCATCCTTTTAGCAGGCTGTGGGCTTTGGCAAATGCCACACGGTTTTTCAATTGCCTTTTGTTTAGTGCTGGCTTCTGGGCACTGATTCGACCATGGAGTCCATTTCGAGACATAATCCGAAAAACTGTTCTGGTTGACACAGGGACTTCAGGTGACCAGGTCTCGTGGAGCTCTGCTGCAGTGGAAAATGGGCTGGCCTTGGATTTTCGAGCCAACAAACGGTCCTCTCGAGCAGTTGTCTTGCAGGGTCTGCCTGACCTGGGTTTGTCATAAATGTCTCCAGTCTCTTCAAATCTTTTTTTTATCCTCTGTACTTGACGCTGAGACACTTTGAAGGTGTCTGCCACATCAGCAGTGGATCTGGTCTTCAGCCTCTTGATAATCAAAACTTTAGTCTCAGGGTGAATCTTAGGCATGTTTGCAGAGGTCTAGTTGCAGTTGATGTGAAGGTCTAGTGTACTGGGGTTCTTTTTATACACACCTGAGATCTAATTGATCCATTATTAGTCACAGGTGAAGCTCATATGACAAGGCGACAACACTTATGTCTTTGCAAAAATTCACTCAATGGGCTTTACCAAGCTGTGAATATTAGAATATTTTTTGACAGTTTCATTTTGCACTGAAACATTATTACAAAAGCTGTTGGGATTATTTCTTGTAAAAAAATCTTGATAAGAAATATATTTCAGCGGCACTTCAGTTCAATTTGTACATAAGCGACAAGACTTTTGTCAGGGACTGTATTCTACTTTCGAAAATCGATCAGATGAAAGTATCTCAGGAGACGGGAAGTGACACAGCCACTTTCGGAAACAGCCATTATTTGTAACGCACATCCCATCTCAAAGAACCTTGTTTTGGGTTTTTGACACTCTTAAATGTGGCATGACATAAACATGACACCTTCAGTGGCAGCACAGAGCGTTTGTCTTTTCTTACACTTTAATGTAAAGCACAAAAAAAAAAAAAACATGCATGAACAAAAGGAATGATGTCTTCCAGGTGTACTTTTGCATAGCGTAAATGAGAGTGTGGAACCTTTTCAGAAAAGGCTTCTTTCAGCGCTATATTTGGCGAAAAGCAAACACGGCACACCACCCAAAACACACCATACCTGCTGTGAAGCATGGTGGTGGCAGCATGATGCTGTGGGGCTGTTTCTCTCCAGCGGGGACTGGATTGGTCAGGGTTAATGAGAATATGGATGCTGCCATATCTGAATGAATTCCGTTTTTATGTATCTTAAATACACTGATCAATCAAAACCAAAGATGATTTTCAGAAAAAAAAGAAAAAAAAAAATGTATGCAGTATATTTATTATACTTGTTGAGGTCACTGTAGGTTCAACAAACACACGCTTGGCACTCTTACTATGTGAAGATTTTGTGGTAAAGTAAATTATGGAGTGCGTCCTCATTTTTTTTTATCTATAACCTAACGTTTCCATCAGCATCTCCCGTCTCCTCTCCTCTCTTTGATCACCCATATCTTCTCCTCCCTGTCTGTCTCAACTGAGCTCTGTTTAGCCCTCACACTTAAACCAGTGTTCTTTTGATTGACAGCTCAACAGATGGGCCCTGTATTATCCCATTAAGTAGATACTGAAACAGCTGGAGTCATCTCTTTAAAGCACAAAAACACACACGCAGCTGGACACTGGGAGAGGACGGCGCTCTATGATCCACTTATGATCCCCCTGCAGTTTGTCATCAGGCTGCAAAGGCGGACGTGTCTCTTCTTTCCACCCCACGGGTGAGTGCCGGATTGAGCGATGTACTGCTCACGGAGCTGTAATACATTGCACAATGACTCTCATCAGTTCATTTACTGGCTGAGCAGAGATTGAGATGTTATATTATGTAGCCGTCCTGCTATCTGCCAGCTAATAACTAGCTGCAGGCGAGACAGACTGGCCTCACAAAAATAAAATTGCACACTTGCTTATGGTCGGATTCGATGATGACTTCTCTTTTAAATTTATTACAGGGTCCAATTCAAGACATGCACATTTGATTACATGTGGAGCATGTGCATTGATATAGATTCCTATAAGAAGTTTAGCATTGGTTATGCCCACACTTAGCATAGTTGTTCTTACTGCTTTTGGGTTTTGATTCCACTTAGGAGCCAGGATGGAGAAATCGCTCAACCTGGACAAAAGCGTAATGGACTGATGGTTGCTCATTTGAGTCTTGTAAGGAACACGGCATGAACTATTGCCACTGTGCCCTTGAGCGAAGCACTTAACCCCGGAATGTTCCGCATGAATCGTTCCTGCAATAAGTGTTCTGTAAGAGGCTTTGGATATAAGCATCTGCTAAATCAGGGGCTTTTCAAACTGGTCAATGTCAACGACCCCTTTCATAAAATTCCCCGTTCTTGAGGAATGGGGGTATTTTTCCCCATTCTTTACATTTATTCTTTTTTTTAAAAAAATTATAATTTTTTTTATTATAAAATAATAGTTGCCAAAAGGGATGTGTGGATATATTGTTTTTAATGGCCCTACAAGTTATGTAAACCTCAAAATATGACACAATTATTTGGCAAAAAAAGGCAAACTAGCAACAGTTTTTATTTTACTATGCAAAAATAAAAATGGATAGCATTTTAGAAAAAAGCATAGAAAAAGCAAACAGTTATTAATATTGTTACGGGTCGGACACCACCCTTAACATAAAGGAGAGACGCACACAAACCAGCTCGTATCAAAATAATATAGGGGTTTTATTTAACAGAATGGGCCTTAAAGGTAGTTTAACAATAAACAACAAAAAAACAACAATAAATACGGAACGTCTTTTTCTTCTGGGTGGACGGCTGAACGGCAACCAAAGCCAGCAGGTGAGCACAGATTGTGCAGACTCTCAAGGATCCGTGTGCGCGCCCTGAAATGCTCCAGGAAAGCTTTTATAGCGCTACCACAGGCTCCGCTCAGGTGTGGCTCATCTGCAATCAAGAGACACACACTGCATGGACTCACTCAAACACGTGTAGCAACAAACACTAGAGCTGAGGGACGTAACACCCTCACCCCAAAATGGTGACCTGTCGCCATACTTTGTAAACTCTTTTGTTCTGTGTTCAGCTCACTGTTCGAACCAACCCAGACAATAGAGTTCCAGATACAAGAAAAAAATCATTACCACCGATGGTAGACATACCTGCATGTGAAGATAACTAGAAGTACGTAAATATATATATATATTTTTTTCTATTAATTATGACTTAGTTCTAGGCCACACAGGCCAGAACATTTTAGGACTTTCCAATTAACAAGGGGCACATGCAATTATTCGCAATAACAAATTTTTTTTTTTTTTTTTTTACAAACGGCAAAACTCTATTTACATCTTAATATTAAGCATCCACCCTAGACAACGCGTCAGCAACAACATTGTCTATGCCCGGACGCACAATCTGGAGGTTAAATGGTTGAAGCAATAGACTCCAGCGCATTAACCTACGATTTGAATTGTACATTCGACTGAGGAATTTGAGTGGGTCATGGTCAGTATAGACCTTAACTGGATGTACTGTAGAGCCTAAATACACTTCAAAGTGATGAATTGCTAGGACTAAGGCCAAAGTCTCCTGTTCAATAGTGGAGTAATTTCTCTGGGCAGAATTAAACTTCCTGGAGAAGAAACTTACGGGATGGTTTATGTTGTCTGCCCCTGATTGTAAAAGTACGGCTCCGGCACCTACATTGCTGGCGTCTACAGCAAGTTGAAACGGTTTGTTGAAGTCTGGCGCAGCGAGCACGGGAGCAGTCAACAAGAGAGCTTTGACGTTTTCAAACGCTCTACTACAGGACTCAGTCCAGTCAAATTTAGTTTTGGGGCTTAGAAGATTAGTGAGGGGACCAACCACAGTCGAAAAGTT
The DNA here is from genome assembly GCA_023029165.1 of Gobiocypris rarus. Classification (NCBI taxonomy): domain Eukaryota; kingdom Metazoa; phylum Chordata; class Actinopteri; order Cypriniformes; family Gobionidae; genus Gobiocypris; species Gobiocypris rarus. The sequence continues at coordinate 50,011,840 of CM040912.1, read as the reverse complement.
CTTACAAAAACTCCGATAGTAGCCTACCATTCCTAAGAATCGGCGTAATTCGCGGCGATCACAAGGTACTGGAAACTCTTGAATAGCGGCTACTTTAGCCATTACTGGCAAAACATGTCCTCTGCCCACTATCCGCCCCAAGTAAGTGACAGTGGCTTTTCCGAACTCACATTTTGCAAGGTTAATTGTGAGATTGGCCTTGGACAGCCTACGGAAAAACTCTCGGTTGTGTTATGTGTTCGGACCAGTGTGTACTATATAGGACTATGTCGTCCAAATACGCCTCGCAGTTTGACATTCCAGTTAAAACGATGTTCACTAACCGCTGAACGAGGCTGGAGCGCCGCATTCCGGAAAGCCATAACCTTATAATGCATAAATGCATCTGGGGTCACAAAAGCTGAAATCTGTTTCGCCTAGGTGTAAGGGGGCACTTGCCAGTAACCTTTAGGAGGTCGACCTTAGTTACAACGTGGCTGAGCCAACACGGTCCACACAGTCATCCATCCGCGTAACGGATAACAGTCTGGCAGAGTGATGGCATTAACACGCCGGTAGTCCGCATAAACCTGTGAGTGCCGCCAGGTTTGCCAACTAACAGGCACGGGAGCTCCAAGAGCTAAAGCTAGGCTCAGCAATATTATTCTCTAACATGTACTCAACCTCCCGTTGCAGGATAGCTCGCTTCTCTGGATTTACCCTATATGGGTGCTGTTTAATCGGTCCCTTATCACCCACATCTATATCATGTTCCAGGACTGTAGTTACGGTTGGAACATCTCCGAATAACTCTGGGAAGTCATCTATCACAGACAACAGGTCAGTTTGAGCGGAAGTTAAATGAGGCAAATGTTTTGCAATGTCCAATAGCATAGCAGAATTATTGAGTCGACCTTCAATCACGCACCGCGACGGAGGAGTCACCGTGTCATCGCCCTCTACCAGTGAAGAGAGCAACACGGACGACTCGACCGGACCGGTAAGTTAAGATTACTCAAGTCATTTTTAACACATTCACGCTTATGATATGGCTTGAGCATGTTTACATGACAGACGCGAGAATGCCGACGCTTATCTGGGGTTAAAATTACATAATCCAGATCAGATATTTTCTTTTCCACAGTATATGGCCCTCTGAATCGTGCCTGGAATACAGAGCCGGGCACAGGAAAAAGAACCAACACTTGGTCTCCTGGTTTAAACGAACGGGCTCTAGCTTTACGATCATACCACGTTTTCATTTTAACCTGGGTCTTTTCCAAGTTCGCTCTGCAAGTTCACGCGCTCTGTGAAGTCGACTAACGTGACATATAAACTGTATTGCACTACGAGAAGTAGGTTTGCTCAGCCACTGATCTTTAATAACGCCAATGGCGCATTTAACGTTGTGAGCAAACACTAGCTCTGCAGGGCTGAAACCGATTGACTCTTGCACGACTTCTCTAGAGGCCATAAGCATCCAAGGAATTGCATCTTCCCAGTCTGTACCCACCTCCAAACAATATGCACGCAGCATAGATTTTAGCTGATGGTAACGCTCAAGAGCGCCTTGACTTTCCGGATGAAACGCACTTGAAATGCAGTGCTTAACTTGGAGCAACTTAAGGACTTCAGAAAAGACACGCAAGTAAAGTTTGTTCCTGGTCACTTTGAACACTTCTTGGTAGCCCAACAAAAGAAAAGAACTTTAACAACGCCCTGCACACAATTTTAGCAGTGATCTTCCTCAGAGGCACCGCCTCTGGGAAGCGAGTAGCAGTACACATAATGGTTAACAGATATTGATATCCACTTTTCGACCGTGGAAGAGGACCAACGCAGTCAATGATTACTTTTCAAAAGGCTCACCCATGGCAGGTATGGGGTACAACGGTGCAGATGGAATTGTCTGGTTTGGTTTCCCACTAACCTGGCAGACATGGCACGTTTACAATACAGCCGCACATCACGCTTCAGCCCAGGCCAGAAAAAGTGACGGAGAACACGGTTGAATGTTTTAGTCACACCTAAATGACCAGAAACGCCATCATGTGCAACACTCAATATAACTCGTCTGCTTTCAGACGGCAAAACAATTTGTTCAATGTCATTCCACTCATTACTTTTCTGAGGTCTCCACCGTCGCATAAGTAGGCCATCTCTGATGAAGTAGGTTGGACTCTCACTTGCACGGTCTGAAACAGATTGAACTGCATTAAAACATGAAACAAGAGTGGGTCTTTTGTTGAGCCGCAATAAGTTTCTCTAATGACAATGAGACATCTAATTGTTTTTCTTCTTTCTCATTCAATACAGCCCTAGGACTACTGCCGTTGAGTGAAAGGAGGTTCAAAGAGCCTCTCACATTCTGCAGGATGAGCAATGAAACTGTCACTCAGGTCAACGTTATTGGGAGGTACTGCATCCTCAACCTCTGAGTCTGCGACTAGTGACGACACTAGTAGGAAATACCTCAGGGAACTTTTGTGCGCACTCATCAGGGCCCTCTTGAGTGAGCGGCACAGAAACAACCTCAGGTGGAACGTCGCCACGGCTCCACACGCTTTCCACCGGCTAGGTCATTACCAAGGAGAAACGTGACACCAGGGATTGGAAAAGAGTCTTGAACGCCAACAACTACATTACCAGACACTAAATCTGAATCAAGATGTACTTTATGTAAGGGAACATCAAGAAAACCCATCTCGATTCCTCGAACAAGGACACTGCTACCTGTTGCAGTCTTTTCAGACAAGGGCAACAAGCCACGGAGGAGGAAAGACTGCGCAGCGCCCGTATCTCGTAAGATGCGCACAGCAACGGCATCTTCACCAGGCACAGATACGGTCCCATCTGTCAGAAAGGGTTCGTGACATGGCCTCGGTTTTCTCTGACTTTATCTCCGCATGAAGGACAGGCGACATTTTCGTCGAAGAACTAACTAGACCCATTGGTTTCGAGGACTGTTTTTTCTTCAATATTAAGCAGTCTGCCACAACATGCCCAGGTTTTTACAATAAAAACAGTGTCTGTCTTCTTGTTTTACTGCATTCTTTTTCACGTCTACCTCAGAGGTCATGGAGGGTTAACTCTGCTTAAAACGTTCTTTGGCCACGTTATGCGTTAAAGCATATTCACAGCAAGTATAGCAGCTTCAGAAATAGACTCGGCCTTCTGCTCAGCTAAATAGGTTGCCACAGCGGTCGGAAGACAGTTCTTAAATTCTTCTAAGAGAATTAGCTCACGCAATTTCTCCTGACTATCAACCTGCTGTGATGAACACCAGCGATCAAATAGAGCAGCTTTATCTCGACCAAAATTCAACAAAAGTTTGCCGCTCAGTTTTCTTTAAGTTCCTAAACTTCTGTCGATATGCTTCAGGGATCAGCTGATAGCACCTCAGAACTGATGCTTTCACCACCTCGTAGTCACTGCTCTGCTCCACTGTTAGCGATGAGTAAACCTCCTGCGCTCTTCCCACTAAAACGCATTGCAGGAGGAATGCCCATGCAGTCTTTGGCCAATTTAAATTGGTTGCGACATCGCTCAAAGTGTGGAAAATATTTTTCCACATCTCTTTCATTAAAAGGTGGCACAAGTCGAATGTGGCGAGTGACATCAAAGGAATTAGGGTCAGAAGGAATGACGCCTTCCCTCTGGGCCTCGATTTCTAACTTTCTTAAAGCTAGTCGGTTTTCAAGTTCAGTCTCACGGGCCTGTGCTTGCATACGCTCCCGCTCAAACTCAATTTGCTTCTCTTTGATATTTAACTCTCTCAATCGAATCTGCAGTTCTAATGCCTCTGTAGACACGGGAGATTGTTTCTCTATCGGCAAGATGCCCTGACTAACCAAAGCAGCTTGCAAGACGGCTTTGATTGTGTCTTTGGTGCGCTTTTCAGCCGAAGTGAGCTCAACTTTATAAGTTACTGCCAAATTCAGCAACTGCTCTTTCGAAAATTTAAAAAGTAACTCATAAGAGGGTTCTTTAATAAAAGCTTCCTCTGTTGCCATTTTAACACGAAACGACGGCTAAAACGCACACCAAATTCAAGTACCAAAATTATAATTAAATCACAAAGGACGCCTAAGAGCGCACTCAAAAGTCAAGAGAAAAAAGTATATAATAAGAAAACCCTTAACAAAGCAGTCTAACTGCCACAAAGCTACAGCATAAGGTAGCAAATATCTAAAGTGGTCAAACAAAAGCACAATATAGGCTACAAACGACACGATATTTAATGTCCACCCACAAATTCTATTCAATACACTCAGATAATCAGAAGACGAGCGCCACTCAATAGGCGATATGCCACAATATACCACAAGCTATACAACTAAACGAAAGGTATTCTGATAGGCAAAATGTTGTCCAACTACTCTTACTAGCTATACACAAAACCAAAACAAAATCCTAGATACCTACGTATCTTCAGTGGCTTACTCAGCTCGAGGCATCCGAGTGCCCCCTCCTGAGATATCCACCAAAAATAAAATAAACCTCGACTAAACAAATGAACAGACAAACATCATTGCCCACCAGAATACTCACCAAAATGTTGTAGCTCAAGTTCCGCAATTTAACACTAAAGTCCGATTATATCAAAACAAGATCCTGGACGAGCCCCCAATATGTTACGGGCGGTCGGACACCACCCTTAACATAAAGGAGAGACGCACAAACCAGCTCGTATCAAAATAATATAGGGTTTTATTTAACAGAATGGGCCTTAAAGGTAGTTTAACAATAAACAACAAAAACAACAATAAATACGGAACGCTCTTTTCTTCTGGGTGGACGGCTGAACGGCAACCAAAGCCAGCAGGTGAGCACAGATTGTGCAGACTCTCAAGGATCCGTGCGCCCTGAAATGCTCCAGGAAAGCTTTTATAGCGCTACCACAGGCTCCCAGGTGTGGCTCATCTGCAATCAAGAGACACACACTGCATGGACTCACTCAAACACGTGTAGCAACAAACACTAGAGCTGAGGGACGTAACAAATATGTTGTTTTGGTTCTTTCTTGTTTTTTCACTTTTTTTTTGTATGAGGGCTTGGCCAAAAATGATGTCCGCATAATTTGTTATTGAATTATCACAAATAAAACAACGACTCTAAGCACAATCATTCAATATGACAAAAAAAAAAAAAAAAATATATATATATATATATATATATATATATATATATATATATATATATATATATATATATATATATATATATATATATATATATATATTTATATATTTAGCAGTAATACAGTTTGATAAATGTGCAAAATGTTTGTATTTATGTATTTATTTATAAGAATCTGTTATTTTTTAGAATAAAATAATTTCTAAATTTAACAATGCGCAAAATGTGTCTTTTTATTTAATTTAAATTGTATTTATTTACAATAAGCTGTTATTTTTTAAATATAATTATTTCTATATAGTCTTTAAAAAAATGCAAATTATTAATGTATTAAATTAATTAAGATTAATTTAACTTCACTTGAACAGCACACCCCCACCCCTCATTTTTTTTCCTCTAGTGATTTCCATGGACCCCCTATTGCTTGAAAACCCCTGTGCTAAAGGGGTTCTTACCTGCTCTTCAGAAGCAGATATGACTTCTAGAAGTGGATGATTGTAGCGGCCTGGTTGGTGTGTATGGTTTAATGAAAGAATAAGGATAAGGCCATTTGCAGATGTTAAATGTGTTTCCAGCAGGGAAGAGACCTGAGCAGAACTGCTGGGGTTGATAGGGCTGATAGCAAAAGGATGTAAGCCCGTGGCTTCCTGCTGCTCTGTACTAAATGCATGACATGTGTCCTGCAAAGACACTCTGGAAATCCACTAGCGCGCTCACACACACACACGCACATGCATAGACATTCACACCTCATCGACACAAAGATGCAGCGTGCCTGCAGCGCTTGGAGAGCGTGTGTTCCTGTGGAGTGCTGAGGCTGCCTCTCTCTGATACCTAAGTGAGGAACTGAGCTGGATTGAGGACTAGCACATCCTTGTGAATCTTTAATGCCGTTTTCTTCTTTGTTCAGCGTATTCTGTGTTTTGTAATGTGAAACAATGCGAAAGAAATAGACGCCTCTGCACTGGCTGAGATAACTTCATAAAATAAAAGTTGCTATAAGCCATGTTCCCTCAAGTGCAATTGAGTCCTGTGAAACAGAGAAGGGAGTGTTTAGAAATCAGATACTGGTGTGTATACTAAAGCCCTCATATGAACTTTCATTAAAATGATTGATTTTTCAGCTTTTTCCGAAATTGCACACTGACTGAGTAGGTACTACATATTTGCCACCAATTTAAAAATGCAGTAAAATATAAAAAAACCACCAGGCCAGTGTTATATATATTGTTTAATTGAGTACTTACAATATCCCAAATGTTTCCAACTATTTGTAAATCGTGAGAAAATTGCTATTTTATCCAGTGAACCGGGATGTGTGAGGGAATCGCCTGTCAATGGCGTCATATCTGCGTTACTCTCGGTTTCCGGTTGTATTTTGCAGAATCGCGTTACTCTCGCTGCAGTGTGAACAAGTGTCAAAGCAGCCGCTGAGCGAACGCACAGATTAACATCATAACATCATTTTCAACACACTCAGATATATCTAATATGATAAACAGAGCTGCGTTACCTCATACTCATGACCGGAAAAGCGGAAATGGCGCCCGCGGCTGTGGCATAATAAAAGTCCCGCTGCTCGCGAGGCGTGTGTTGCGTTCATCTTAATAACAATTAAGCCCTGATCTCAACCCAATAGAACACCTTTGGGATGAATTAATAAACACACTCCTAAACCTTGTGGAAAGCCTTCCCAGAAGAGTTGAAGCTGTTATAGCTGCAAAGGGTGGGCTGACTCCATATTAAACCCTACGGATTAAGAATGGGATGTCATTAAAGTTCATGTGCATGTAAAGGCAGGCATCCCAAAACTTTTGCCAATATAGTAGACTTGCCTCAATTTTTTGAGAAAACCAATGCCTTACAATGAACTTTGCGAGCATTAAATAAGTACATTCTATATAGTATAAATGTGTGTAGAATGTTTTTTTAGTCTTTATTGTTATAGTTCGTCCTTGGTGTGAGTGGGCCTTTATTTAACTACTCCCTAACACTGCTGTCTGTCTGTGTGCCTACTGTATAGTTCAGTGGCTTTTTCCCTGTAGCTCATTCCTTGTGTTGGAAAACACTTTTTATGGGAGTTTCTTTCTCAGAAGCTGCTGCTGAGCCATTGCTCCATCTGAGATATAACTCACCAGGACTCCTTCCTCCTACAGAACAATCAGAGCAGGGTTCCCACTGAGTTATACCATTATCTGCAATTTGCTGTATTTCCACCATATACCAGAAGGATTGTGCATAGAGTGAGGTATAAGCAGCTATTTCTTGTGCTGTGATGGGATAAGGTGATCTGCATATACTGGGATGAAATATTGTATTCGAATATTTGGGTTCATAAAAAACGATTATTCAAATATTTGTTTATTTAAATATCGTTTAACAAGAAATATGTTGTTTTTTTTTATTCATCAAGTTTTTTGTCACCATTTCTGGACACGCTTATGATTAAGCAATATAATGTTACACAACAAGCTTACGATATATATTAAGGCTTTCTTTTAGTTCATGTTTTTTTATACAAAAGTATAATATCTCAAGCAATGCGAACATGAAAAAATGCCAATAAAGCAGACTCCGGCAGTTATCGTGCACTCGAGTCAGCATATGGTTATCGTGTTTATATTGTTTCACATGTTCATGTTGAGAAAAACTATAATATTCACATGCTCGGGTGAGAAAACATGCTCCGCTGATAGACGTCGCAGAGACACAAAGATAACACAGCTAATAGCACTTTGAGTTTTCTGTTTCCCACCTCTCTTCATCAGTTTGCACTGGCTAGCAATAGCCGCCGCTTGCATCAAATTCAAGGTGCTGATGCTCGTCTACAAAGCAATCACAGGCTCTGCACTAGTACACCTACACTCGCTTGTTCAGAGTTACGCACATTCCGCAAGTGAATGACGCCTATTTGTGCCATCCCAAAGAGGCATGAAATCACTCCCTCTGACCTTTTCCTGGACCGTTCCCACCTGGTGGAATGACCTGCCTATCTCAATTTGAGCAGCTGAGTCTGTAGCCATTTAAAACATCTTAAAGGGCACCTATTATGCAAAATTCAGTTTTATAAGGTGTTTGAACATAAATGTGTGTTGGCAGTGTATGTACACAACCACCCTATAATGGTAAAAATCCACCCACTCCTTTTTTTAATCCACATAAATCACAATCAGTGTCTCAGCACAAGCCATTTCCAGATTCCTGCAGTGTGACGTCGCACTGCAGAGGCCCCGCCCACATGTGTTGATGGACACTGACATGCTAGCACAGACCCCTCCCTCAGAGAGCTGAGCTGTTCACAGTCCGCCATGTTTATCTCCTCGCCAGAGCATTAACAGCAGCATTCAAGTAAGATGTGTTCTTATTGAAGCTACTAAAGTTTGTGGGGAGCAGCAGCTCATTTGCATTAAAGGAGCCACGTCCAGAACAACTCATTTTCAAAATGGTATACTAAATTATCTGTTAGGAATTTTGATCTGAAACTTCACAGGCACACTCTAGGGACCCCTGAGATTTATATTACATCTTGTAAAAAGGGGCATAATAGGTGCCCTTTAAGACGCATCTTTTCCAGCAGCACCTGACCAATAAAGAATTGCACTTAACAATTCTGTAAATTGTTCTGTTTCCTTAACTGAGACTTGTTACAGCACTTGCATGCTGTTGCCTTTGTTTGTTTAGTTGCTTCTGTTGCTCTCCTCATTTGTAAGTCGCTTTGGATAAAAGCATCTGCTAGATGAATAAATGTAATGTAAATGTAAATGCAACAACATGAATGTTCCCAATTGCCCAACCAAAGTGAACAATGATCACCATAATGGTGAGTTGTTTAGTTTTTTTGTTGTTGTTGTTTGTTTGTGTGTTTGTTTTTGGGCGGGGTTGGGGGTTGCTTGACAAAATGGCACTCAGAACAATCAATTAATATTTACTAGGGTTTTCTGAGTAAACATGGCATAGTATGTGATGAGTACAGATTACTATAGATTTTTAACAATTAAGTTAAGATATTAAGTCATGATAACTAATGAGTGTTAGTTAGAAAAACTGTTGGATTTTACAGTGTGACTACAAGTAACTTTGCAACTACAAGTCAACTTATTCTACAGACTAAAATTACTTTATTTCATACAAAAACACATACAGGGACGCATTGTCACCTAAACGAGTGTGGCGTCTGTCTTTGAAACGTCTGGTGCCTTGCTGAAAACACACGACTTTATTCCTAAAGATAATGAATATAATTAATTTGGATGATAAAATGTTCTCAGAACTGTGCACGGTTTGTTTATGTGCAGGAAATGGAGTCTTTCGGGATCTTTCGGCTACGAGTGAAATGCAGGACGGCGGTCTGAAGTTCGAAGTCCACTCGTAGAGCGCGAGTCCCACTCCAGCACGAGAACCAGCACTCATACAGTGGAAACGGGATAACAGACCGGTTGATTACACCTGAATAACTTTTAAATGTTTCATTTTTACTTCTAATATGTTTGTTACATGAGTTTCAATGTAGGCAATATTGTATAAAACAGTATAAAATATGCTGTATTGCTGTACTCATCGACAATAAAGGCCAATGTCATGTATGCCATACCTGTGTTTGTGTGGAGTATTTTACAAAGGTTTAGAGGAAATGAAAAAAAAAAAGTTAATATCAATACTATAAAAGTTAATATTACTCATAAATATCGTTTTTTAAATGTTTCTCCCCAATAATTTGTACTCAATTTTATTTGTTAATGTACCAAATGCAGTTACTCAGATCTACTTAAATTGAATAAATCACAGTAAACGTTTTTAGAGTGAATGTGTGTCATCCATTTAGAATAAGCAGCAGACTTCAATAGCTCAGCACTTTCTCCCTCCCTCTCATTCTACCTCGCTCTCTCCGTCTTTCTACACTCCCATAGATGTTTACGGAATAAGCGTTATGCTAATTGCCTCCACCCAGCACTGTCTTCCTCTGTTTTCCTTTGACTTACTCTTTCCCTGCTTCTCTTCTGTGCATTTCTCCCTCTCCAATCCAAGGCCCTCAGGAACAGATTACAGTCGATGCTCTTGCCATATAGCCGCCTGGTGATGCCTAGAATGGATTTGGAATAGCAGGCAGTTAGAAAAAGACTTTCCTGAGCTTCTTGAAGCCACATTTGTCAGTGTGTCTTTCTCTGTGTATGTGTGTGGTTTGTGACCTGTTCAGAAGTCCCTGAGCTAAGGACACACTTATGAAGTCTTAATCAGAAGAGTCTCTCCCTAAGGCGCAATGATCCCCCTCTCAAGGGAGTGTGTGCTCAGTGAACACACATTTGAGGAGAAACTAACCTGCATGCAGCCTTTAGCATCTTCTACTGAGAACTGAAGAATTCACTGCCTAATCTCTCTACAGACACAGTCTGCTTCTAAAGTAGACTTTAAACTTTGAATCAGGTCCAGCCTTTACATGAAATACAGACGACTTTTAGTGAGCAAGAGAATGAGAGAGGAGAGACCTTTTTTTCATAGCGCTACGCATGAGACTTTCATTTTAAATGTATATTTATTTTGTATAATTTTTATTATTACATATGTATGATCTTTGAAGTATTAGATATTCCTAATTGTATTTTATTTACAATGTATAGGTGAAATGCATTTTTTAAAAGGTAGATGTAGATGTAAAGCGTGCTTCTAGCTCACATGCATTTTTGTATGTTTGCATGGACACTGAAAAGTACATTACTGGCAGAATCTACAGCATGATCCTTTTATATGAACAGATTTATATAAAACTATTGGACTACTGTTATTATGAATCAGCGGCAGAACCGTAAGAGGCTGGTATGAGCGGCTTTATTCCACGCTGTCGTCTCCACCCTTGTTTCTCCAGTAAATTTCAGAATATTTCCAATGAACAACGTCTGACGCTTAAAGGCCCTGTTAGGCACCAATCAGACAAAAAGCTTTTTTTGCAGTAAGAGGTGCATTTACAATTTTGTACGTTATTTATGCGGCTCGCATTTTAACCGCAAAGTATACTTCGGCCGTCTGCGCACCGTCTGCATGATGTAATTTTCGTCATCATTATGGTGTGCGCACAACAGCGCATGCGCAAGAAAGACAGAAGAATCCACTATAGGTGGCAATACGCACAGTACTATGCACAGTGCAGTCGCTGAAGAAGAGTGCAGAAAGAGCGATTCAAAAACAACACGCTTGAAACAGGTAGCCTGGCTCCGCCCTCCAATGTACTTCCACTCGATTTTCATTTTCCTTCAGTACTCCGTCTGGGATTCTCTGGTTTCCTCTGGTCAAATTTTATCCGGTCCAGTCAGTGAACAGAGGGAGCGGATGAGAACGATGACGTTGATGTCGTGCGCTAGTTTGAGATGACATACGTCACGACCAAAACGTTAGCGATTGGTTATGGCAGATCCAGAGTGGCTCTGGGCAACTTCATCAGAGTACCCGCCTTAAAGGAAGTTAACGGCTGTCAATGGAGAGTGGCCAGGCTCTCTGTACAAATGAAATGAACGAGAGTCTGGAAGGAGCAGGCTATGAAACAGGAGGTAAACAGTGGAAAGCGAACTTGATGAGCATTTGTGCGACGTTTGTGTGTTGTTGTTTCTTCTGAACTGTGTTGCAATGGTTGATCCACTACCTTTCTTCTTCAATCCTGCCGAGCGAATGTCCTGTTGATGACACGACTCTAATAAAAAAACTGTACTGCGCATTTGTCAAACTCAGCCGTCTGAGCCCATCTGCGGTTGAGTAAACTTTAAAAGCTGGTATGCAAGACGTGTCCAGACGCAGAAATTGAAGTATACCCAGGGCTGAACAGAAAAGAACTTTGCCGTGAGTAAATCAGGGCCGTTACGTTTTACGTGGCGTGATAAAAATTCACAAACCATGCAAAATCCAATCAGAGCAGTCAGATGAAATGGATTTCCAGAATTGTGATTTGAATAGGATTTCAAACCACAAATAAATGTAGCTCGAAACAGATTTGTAAAAATTGCATTTCATGTGATTTGTGGCCGTTCACACTTGCTAAATCTGATGGGTTTCAATCGGATATGCACAAAAAGTCGGATTTGGGCTGAGTCTGAAAAAGGCTAAAATGTCACATTTATCTGCCTATTATTAGGGGCCACGCACGGAAGGTGTGTGCTAGGCACCTACTGTATCTGTTCTTCTTCTTCTTCTTAAATCTATGGCAGCCCATAGAACCGTATGGTAAAATTTGTGACATTCAGTCTCTAACTGGCATTTACCGTTTATCTTGACATGGGTCGTTTCTCTGTCCATTTTGAACTTTCTGAAAAAAACATTTTACCCTTGCTCCAAATGTCACGAAAATGTTACCAGATTATCTTCAGACCTTGCCGACTAAATTTGAATAACCGCAAACAAATACAACAAAGATCACACCAAAATTAACAAAAGGCTATATTTCAGCGATGCTTTAGTGTTTTTAGAGCAAACTTGGTGTGTGTTATGACAACCATGTCCTGAAGGTACCTGTACAGTTTCGGCACAGTGCCACCTAGTGGTCACGAGATATGCATTTTTTGATTTTTGCTTACTTATGAAGACTTTGACCAAAAATCTCTGGTCACCGGACTAATCTTCACGGTGCTTTAGACTGCGATGGAAACGCAGACAACAGCAGGTCTGGGGCAATAAAAGTTCCTGGGACAAATTGTTCCGGGTAATTTCGGTGGAAACGAGGCTATAGATACCAATTTTGCCATAGTCATCTAAACTTTCCTGTCCGCCATTTTGATTTTCTTTTAAAACCTACTTTTTCTAACTTATCCTAGACCGTTTGTCCGATTTTCAACAAAATTCGAGTCAGATCATCTTCAGACCATGCCAGCAAAAAGTTATGTTTGTGTGTTAGTGTTTATAATGCTTTCTGCATTCGACAGTATTCTACTGTATTCATGAAGTGAAGTCCATTATAACAGCAGGGGTTTAGTGCTGTGTTTTAACAGACTGGTCCGTCCTCCCTGCCAGTGCAGCCTATATCCTTCACTGGACATGCACTATTAAAAATGAAAGCATTCACATTTGCCAAAAAGGAAATACGTCTGTTATGTCCTCCCCTAAGACCAAACATTTCTTCAAAGACATCACAAAGACGGCAGCAGTAACTTTTTAACTTTGTACAGACACATAGACACATTTATTTGCCTGTAAGAGAAATAGTTTTCTATTGTTTTTGTGCTGAGCTGATACGGATTTCCAGAAATGAAACGGATATTTCTGTACAGTCTAACCAACATTTATTCAGACACCTTCAACATTTTCTCACATTATCACAGTTTATTCACTATAGGCCTTATTCACAGCAGCGCCATCTTTGAAAGCGAGGCTGTGAGGGATAGACACGCATCTCTTCAGTGGGCTGTACTGCTATTTGATGCATTTTTGGATTGTTCTGCTGATGAAACACTGCAAAAATATCTTTCTAAGAAGTTTTAGTAGACAAAAAATCCAGATAACATGAGCTGTGGAAAATAAGTGATTTATGAGCTTTATACAGCTTTTTACAGCGGATGCCATTGAAAACACGGTAAGTCTTCCCCTCACAGCCTCGCTTTCATTACTGTCATGGCGCTGCTCTGAATAAGGCCTATAATTAATAGAAAATGGTAATAAAATATGACACAAGCTGTGTCAGAACAAATAAATCTTGATAATGTC